>APFE031672978.1:72705-141055 GCA_000404065.3 Pinus taeda | reverse complement strand
TCAGTGGAGTAATATTCAGAGCTGCCGACACCTTCATTTTGGTTCTTGTGGATTCAAAATGGAGGTTTTTGGTTTTACTCACAGGCCGGGCGGGATTTCTAAAAAATGAAGGAAATTGGCACAATTTGTTGGTTCAGGGAGCAATTACACAGTTTTAAAACGTCTGGGAAGGACTCAGTGATGATTTTTAATCACTATTTCAGCGAAAAACAAAGAACATTGAGTTTTACTTGCAGTCGGGGCGGGGATTGCGGATTGCCAGGTGGAAAAACCACAGTGGCACGAAACTTTTCGGAAGTTTTATTCATATTTTTGTATTTAAACATACATATGGCATGTTTAAAGTTTTTGTATATATATTTTTTATTTATATGGTAACAAACAAATATTATTTAATTACCATAAGGGCGGGATTATAATATAATGATAATTTTAACCAAAAGGCTTATAAAGCGGGGTTTTTAATGAATTTTTGGGAAAATAATTACTTTGGTTAAACTATATAATATAAGGGTTTTGGGATATTTATAAAAAAGGGAGTTATATACTTAGGATAAGGTATTTTATTAGGGATTTAGTATAATAGAGTTAAATGTAAAATATGGCAAAGGACAAGGAAACTCAAAATATTTTTGCACATCTAAGAAAGTGATAACTTCTTAAGTAAATTGCAATATTTTATCTTCAACACTTAAACTTAGAATAGAAAGTTATCTTGAGGGATTTTTATGGATTTTTGCATGAGTTTCCTAAGTAAAATAGGATTTTACTTAGGACAAAGTTAAAGATGGAAGATTATAATGATGGATTATCTTAAGTACTTAGGTCTTTTTGATCGTTAGGCCGAGGGTCCGGTCCCTCCAGAGGTCAAGGAAATGCCTTGAGCCCCTTTGATCTCCAAATACCTTAGTACTTTGGGGGAAATTAGTGAAACTTTTGAGGGGAAAGTGATGAGGGAGGTTAATGAGTTTGACTTTGCTTGTGGTGATTTTCCAGTGTATTTCCTACTTTAGTACTTGTGATGAAAGTAAAGGATCAAAAACATGTAGCAGCATCATTCATCAGATAACACTTTGCAGCACCATCTACCTACCCTATCTACTTAATACTACCATTTTCTCTTCTTTATTAGGGTGCATTTAGACTTGCAAACCCTCATCAACATTTTTTCTTTTTACAAGGAAAATCTATCTAATTCTACCCTTATTACATCCAAGGGCTCAGATTAAACTGTTGAGCACCTTTTATTAACTCTAACTATCTACTTATCTGCCAAGATTAAATTGTTTGGTCAGATATTTATTCTCTAATCTACAACATGAAATTGAAATATGAGTAAGCCAAGTTTAAACAGTTTGACTTATTCATGAATTGTGGTAAAGGTTGGACAAGATGCACACAATTGTTTTATTACAAAAATGAAGTAGTAGTGGCATTGGGATTTGCACACTTTCCTTGGTCTGTTTTTTGCTTGGGGTTCATTTCTTTCACTTCTTTTTTTTGACCACTTTATTTTTCTTACCCTTTGATTTTTCTTTTAGGGTACATTTTTTTTAACTTTTTTAACTTTTTTGATTTTTTGGTTTTTCAAGAATATGGAACACCTTTGCTCAAGAAAGAAGGTTTGAACATATTCCATAGTTCGATCAAGACAATCATGAAAGATGAAACCTATTGGTATAGGAGGCTAACACGCGCAACATTCTAGACATGTGTAACTTCAATTGCTCATATCTCTCAAACCGGGAAACATAATCAAATTCCATTAAAAACCCATTTGCATTAACATAAATTAATTTCAAGCGAGATATTTTAAGCATTCTAATATGCTTTATGGAGGTCATAGCACTTGCATGAATTTTGTTGAAGATTACTGCAAAACTTTGAAACTGAAATATGCTTCAAACCCTCATTCCCATGGAGCCGTAACCTGAATCTGAGACTACTGATCTGAATCTTGGGGGGAGGCCCGCAAGATCTTAAAAAATGAAAAGCCAAAATAAAATAGGAGAACACACAGTAAACAAAACCACATAGAATTATTTTATTAAAACAGAGAATAATTGTAAAAGCTACATTGTGGTGGACAATCTGTCCTTTTACAAAATGTGACTAGTTACTTATAGTTTTTTTTAGTTACAATACCACGGGTAAATTCCATGGGTGAATGAATAACATGGGTAGATGTCACTTAAAATATCATAGTTAATTACCATGGGTGGATGCCACTTACAACACCATAGGTAAATTTCATGTGTGGATGAATATCATGGGTGGATAAATACCATGGGTGAATGAATACCATGGATAGATGCCACTTACAATATCATGGGAGGATAAATACCATGGGCGGAAGAACACCATGGGTGGATGCCACTTTTTATTCAGATCAAGCACTCAATGGGTGCTTGGCCTACAAATAAATTTATCTTGAGCATGAAACCCATGCATGAAGAATTACAATAATAAATATATTTTCTCTTTAATGTCAAATATATAAAATCATGATTACAATAAACATTATCGAGACCAAATCTAGTTACACATTTCAACAGAGCTCAAATAAAATGCAACTTTTTCACATATGCATAGGGTTTGCTATAAGCTGAGAAGACTGAAAGTAGTGGTAAAAAGGTGGGAAATAGATAAGAAGAAAAAGCACTATAAAAAACTAACAGAGATTGATTACAAACTAGGTATGATGGCAGATCCCAATCACCCGGATTTTCATTATGAGAATAACAAAAAACAAATGTTTCTTCTAGATAATAGGAATTGTCACATCCTTCATCTACAAGAGGAGGAATGGTAGTTTAAAAGTGGGTTGCTATTGGATACAATAATACTAAATTCTTCCACAAGTTTGCTTCTCATAGAAGGAAGGTGAACTCCATTTGGGAATTGAGGGATGACGATGGTAACACCTTACAATCATGGGATCAACTACAAAGAGGAGTTGTCCAATCTTTTAGCAGGTTGTATACTACCAGGGATGATCTGGAGGTGAATTCTCAATTAAAGTTGTTGGATTCATATCCTACTTTTTTCTCTCCCAAATACTCTGATGTTTTAGAAAATCCTGATGAAGTGGAATATGTTTTAAGATCCTTCCCTAAGGACAAGAGCCCAGGTCCTGATGGTTGGATTGTGGAGCTTTTCGTTTATTTATTTGACCTTATGAGGGAGGACCTAGTTGATATGGTGGAGGAGTCTAGAGTTCAACAAAGGATTTTGGGATCCCTGGATGCGACTTTCATATCCCTCATTCCTAAATCTTCAAAGACTGCCACTTTTCAGGACTATAGGCCTATTTCTTTGTGCAATCTTATATATAAGTTAACGTCGAATATTATTGCTCTAAGGCTCAGAGATAGACTTTCATATTCAATCTCCTTGCAATAGTTTGGTTTTCTCAAAGGGAGGGAAATACACAATGTCATTGCTACAACATAGGAGTGTCTACATATGACTAAACACAAAAACCTGATAACTGTTTGATTCTTAAACTAGATCTGAAAAAGATTATGACTACATTAATTGGGGGTTTTTTCATTTGGTTCTTATAAAGATTGGGCTCTCATATATTATGGTGTAGTGGATTATGGTATGTGTGAATACTGTTAAGTTTGTTGTTGTTATTAATGGTGTTCCTTCTAGATTCTCCAAGGTGACTCGAGGTTTGAGGCATAATTGCTCTCTTTCTCCCATTCTCTTCATCATTATTATTGAAAGCCTCATTTGTTTGATTATTAAAGAAAAATGTATGAGTAGGATTGTTGGCATTAGGGTCTCGAGACACCTTTTTATCACCCACCTATTTTTTGTTGATGGTGTTTTATTGTTTGGGATGGGGACTCTTATGGAATGGAGAAGGTATTTCAAGGTCATAGAGAAATTTAGCAAGGCTACTAGGTTAATTCCTAGCAAGGAGA
The DNA here is from genome assembly GCA_000404065.3 of Pinus taeda. Taxonomy (NCBI): domain Eukaryota; kingdom Viridiplantae; phylum Streptophyta; class Pinopsida; order Pinales; family Pinaceae; genus Pinus; species Pinus taeda. Next base: position 137,123 of record APFE031672978.1, on the reverse strand, counting down.
AATATGTTTTTATTGAATTTGGAGTGGATCATTTTGTTCTTCAAGAGATTTTGGAACTCTTCTCATTTCAGGTTACACATCTCTCTCGAGGTTTTTCTTATTTGGATTTCTTCCTTAAACCAAATAGATACTTAGTTAAGGACTGGAAATGGCTAGTGAGAGGGTTGAACGTAAGATCTCAACCTAGGTAAATAAATGGTTGACAATTGGAGGTATATATACGCTTATGAAGGTGGTGCTTTAGAGTATGCCTATGTATTGGCTACATTTAGCTAAAATCCTTGTTTCTATTATTTAGAAGATAAATTTTATTATGGCAGATGTTATTTGGGTTGTCACATTTGATAATCACAAGATACATTCGACCAAGTGGGAAGATATTACTTTACCCATGAAAGATGGTGGTTGGGGTATTAAAAATATCTTTTGGTTTGGTTGGGCACTAGCCATGAAAACACTCTGGAGCGCATTGTTCGAGGATCATCTTTGGCAGGACATTTGCAGAGATAAATACATTTATGAAGCATCGATGGTGGATTGGCTAAGGTCAAGAAAACATGGAACAAGGGATGTGTCTATAATATGTAGATGTCTACTTTTTGTTAAGCAACATTTGATGGGAAATGTTTGTTGGAAAATTGGAAATGGTGTGACTGCTACGATAGGGGAAGATTTTTTGGTTCCTCTACATAGTCTCTCCTTCCACAACAATTGTTATCTTCTCTTCACAACATGGTTTTCTTCATATTTCCCAAATAAAAAAAGTGGATGTCGGACACAACTTAGGCACTGTTAGGTTGACTGCGGGTGATTTGGCATTGTTTGGAGACTTGGAATCTAGTTGGAATGGAAATATCCTTGATTTACAACTTGCAGGTATTAGCCTGAATCATGAAGATGACATTCTTTTGTGGAATGGGAGTATGGCAAAGGGCTTTATCTTCACTAAAGATGCTTATAGATACTTTGGTGTCTTCTTTGACAGTCTCTAATTTAGTTTGGTGGAATTTTAAAATATGGAGATGGAAGCTCCCTTTGAAGTTGAAGATATTTGGTTGGCTATGTTTAAGAAATAAGATACTTACTTGGGATAATCTTTGCAAGAAAGGATTTTTGGTCCTGGGATTTACTGTATTTGCAGAAGGGAGGAGGAAAACATTTCACATTTATTTTTGAAGTGCCCTTTTTCCATGATTATTTGGAATTTAGTTTTAGTGGAACTTAAGATACATTTTTCTTAGAATGGTAGGGACTTGGAGTCTTGCCTAAAAGGTTGGTGTACATATTTCCCTGCATTTGCCACACTCCCTATTTACATTGCGTGGGGTATATGGCACTCTAGGAATTGCTTAATTTTTTAAAACAGAGATTTGGTCCTCAACTACAAAGTTGCTAATATTTTGGGATACTTCTTGGAATTGGGGCCTAGTTAATGGCCTTTTAAATCTAGGCTGCTTAATATGCTTGCGTTGATGGGAGTATCTCCAAAGATTTTCTTCGTTGGGGTTGCTATATATTTCTCTTTTGGTTGCGGTGGAGTGATATTTTTGGACCTAGTTCATCATTTCATGTTATATTGGGGATGTGGAGGAGGCTCAAATACCAAAGCCGAATTTTTTGCTTTGTGGGGGGTTTCGTCATTTGCAAAATTCATTGGCTTGGACTCTCTATAGGTTTTCAGTGACTCTAAAGTGGTGGTTGGATAGATTAAAGGAAATTATTACTTGGACATAGTTGCACTTGGTCATTGGAAGCAAAGAGTCATAAGTATTTTCAACTATTTTAGCTACATCAACATTGAGTATATTTATAGAGAAAACAATCGGCAGGCAGATTCCCTTTCAAAAAAAGGTTTGGAGGCACCTTTGGGGACTATTTTTGTAGATGAATCTATTGTTGGTGATTTGGTAGTTGTTAGTCAAATTCTTTTTTGTTGATTTCTTGGGATTTGACTCTTTCTGTTTGGTTGTTGATTGCTTGTTTCCTTTTCAGGAATTAGTTGGCAGTGTTTTGATATCTGGGCAGTTAGTTTTTACATGCTTATATACTTGGGGATATGTCTATCTTTTTTATTGGTTGGAATGGGTGGAAGATTTTCTTTTCTATCTATGTAAGTCTAATTTTGCTATATGTAAAATTGTGTGGATGTAAACATTTTTATATTAATATATAAAAAATTTAGATATTTTCGTGTCAAACAAAAAAAAAAAAAAACCTAGGGCCCATTATTATTATTATTATTATTATTTTTTTTTTTTTTTTTGCCATCCAAAGAAAGTATTTCATGGGCCCAACATTTGATTACATTGTTGCATAATATTCTAGCATCACATAAAGTCGAATTAACATATTTGGTGTAGGAGTTCATAGTGAAATCGTTGCTCTTGTCCTACATCACTTGTGACACCTTCATGTTTGAATTGGTGTTTGTGCTTACAAGTGGCATCCATGTTAGTGCACCCATTATAACAAACCAGACATGCTTATCCCATGTAATTCCCCCCCTCATTCCATTCACCATGATGTCTGCTCCACACCAATCTCAAAGTTTCTCTCATGATCCCCATTTTAGGTTGATTCCCTTCTGAATCCTATTGGACCCACTCTTGCATGACCACTAAAACCCTCCCACGTGGTGCCCCCATATGAGTATTGATAACTTTTTATCCCCCCTTCCTTCCACGCTCAACTATTTTCCCATTGGATAACAAGTATTAGCAAGATCTTATATTCTAAAGTAAATGGGATTTTGGGCAACCTTTACCCAAAGTCCTTTAATTTCTAATGGATCGGCCATCAAAAATCAACTCCCTATGCCCTTCATGCTTCTTCCACCATCTAAACATAACACTCCAATCATTGATTGACATGTGCCACATGGATTAGTATTTATGATTATTCGTATGTACTTAAGTGTGAAGACAAGATAAACGAAACAACTCGTAATTGACAAACAAATGCAACCCATAATCAATATATTAAGATGAAGCTCTAAAGTGGTGGTTGAATGGATTAAAGGAAATTATTACTTGGACATAGCTGCACTTAGTCATTGGATTTAGAGAGTCATAAGTCTTTTCAACTCTTTCAATTACATCAACATTGAACATATTTACAAATAATTAAATGGGTAGGTGGATGCCCTTTCTAAAAAAAGCTTGGAGGCACCTCTGCGAACTATTTATGTAGATGAATTCGTGGTTGGGGATTTGGTAACTGCTAGCTAGATTCCTTTTTGTTGATTTCTTGGGGTTTGAATCTTTCTTTTTTGTTGTTGCTTGCATGTTTCCTTTTCAGGAATTACTTGGCAGTGTTTTGATATATGGACAATTAGTTTCTATATGCTTATATACTCGAGGATATGTATATTATTTTTATAGGTTGGAATGGGTGGAAGATTTGTTTTCTATAGATGTTAGTCTAATTTTTCTATACGTAAAATTGTGTTGATGTAAACTTGTTTATATTAATATATAGCATTGTTAGTTTTTATCGTGTTGAAAAAAAGAAGAAGCCTAGGCCAACCAACCCCATATATATATATATATATATAACCTGCCTAGGTGTAATAAATAAAAATAACCTATTTTTATGATTAGGTGAAAGGGAGCTTAAAAGGGAATCTATGATAGATATATTTGACAACAATAGGAGGTTGTGTGTGTGCGTTTTTGCATCCAAAGAATTTTTTTCATGGACCTAACATTTAATTACATTATTGCATAATATTCTAGCATCACATAAAGCTGAATTATGATATTTTGCATAGGAATTCATTGTGAAATAATTGATCTTGTTCTCCATCACTCGTGACACCTTCATATTTGAATTGGTGCTCTTGCTTACTAGTGGCATCCATGTTACTGCACCCATCATAACAAACCTGACATGCTTATCCCATGCGGTTATCCCACTCTTATCTATCACCATGATGTCTCCTCCGCACCAACCTTGAAGTTTCTTCCATGATCCCCATTTTATGTTGATTCCCTTTTGAATCCTATTGGACCCACTCTTGCATGACCACTAAAACCCTCCCATGTGGTGCCCCCATATGAGTAACGAGAATTTTTATCTCCCTTTCCTTCCACCCTCAACTATTTCGCCATTGGATAACAAGCCTTAGCAAGATATTGTGGTCTATATGCCCTTCATGCTTCCTCCACCATCTAAACATCACACTCCAACCATTGATTGACATGCGCCACATGGATTAATATTTATGATTATTCATATGTACTTAAGTGTGAAGATAAGATAAACCAAACAACTCCTAATTGACAAACAAATGCAACCCATAATCAATATATGAAGATGAAGCTCTAAGGTGGTGATTGAATGGATTAAAGGAAATTATTACTTGGACATAACTACGCTTGTTCATTGGAAGTGGAGAGTCATAAGTCTTTTCAACTCTTTTAACTATATCAACATTGAACATATTTACAAATAATTAAATGGGCAAGCGGATGCTCTTTCTAAAAAAAGCTTGGAGGCACCTCTAGGAACTATTTATGTAGATGAATTTGTGGTTGGGGATTTGATAGCTGCTAGCTAGATTCCTTTTTGTTGATTTCTTGGGATTTGACTCTTTCTTTTTTGTTGTTGCTTCTTGTTTCCTTTTCAGGAATTACTTGGCAGTATTTTGATATATGGACAATTAGTTTCTATATGCTTATATACTCGAGGATATGTCTATTTTTTTTTTTTAGGTTGGAACGGGTGGAATATTTGTTTTCTATAGATGTTAGTCTAGTTTTGCCATATGTAAAATTGCGTTGATGTAAAATTGTTTATATTAATATATAACATTGTTAGCTTTTTTCGTGTTGAAGAAAAGAAGAAGCCTAGGCCAACCAACCCCACACACACATATATATATATATATATATATATATAACCTGCCTAGGTGTAATAAATAAAAATAACATATTTCTATGATTAGGTGAAAGGGAGCTTCAAAGGGAATCTATGATAGATATATTTGACAATGGTAGGAGGTTGTTTGTGTGTGTGTGCGTTTTTGCATCCAAAGAATTTTTTTCAAGGACCCAACATTTAATTACATTATTGCATGATATTTTAGCATCGCATAAAGCTGAATTATCAAATTTGGCACATGAGTTCATTGTGAAATAATTGGTCTTGTTCTCCATCATTTGTGACACCTTCATATTTGAATTGATGCTCGTGCTTACTAGTGGAATCCATGTTAGTGCACCCATCATTACAAACCTGACATGCTTATCCCATGCGTTTATCCCCCTCTTACCTATCACCATGATGTCTCCTCCACACCAATCTCGAAGTTTCTCCCATGATCCCCGTTTTATGTTGATTCCCTTCTGAATCCTATTGGACCCACTCTTGCATGACCACTAAAACCCTCCCACGTGGTGCCCCCATATGAGTAATGAGATTTTTTATCTCCCTTTCCTTCCACCCTCAACTATTTCCCCATTGGATAACAAACCTTAGCAAGATATTATGGTCTAAATGTAAATGGGATTTTGGGCATATTTTACCCAAAGTCCTTTGATTTCTAATGGATCAACCATCAAAAATCAACTCTATATGCCCTTCATGCTTCCTCCACCATCTAAACATAACACTCCAACCATTGATTGACATGTGCCACATGGATTAATATTTATGATTATCTATATCTACTTACGTGTGAAGATAAGATAAACCAAACAACTCATAATTGACACACAAATGCAACCCATAATCAATATATGAAGATGAATCTCTAAAGTGGTGGTTGAATGGATTAAAGGAAATTATTACTTGGACATAGCTACACTTGGTCATTGGAAGCAGAGAATCATGAGTATTTTCAACTCTTTTAGCTACATCAACATTGAGCATATTTACGGAGAATTAAATGGGCAAGTGGATGCCCTTTCTAAAAAAGGCTTGGAGCCACCTTTGGGGACTATTTTTGTTGATGAATTTGTGGTTGGGGATTTGGTAGTTGCTAGCCAAATTACTTTTTGTTGATTTCTTGGGTTTTGACTCTTTCTTTTTTGTTGTTGCTTGCTTGTTTCCTTTTCAGGAATTACTTGGCAGTATTTTGATATTTGGACAATTAGTTTCTACATGCTTATATACTCATGGATATGTCTATTTTTTTTATAGGTTGGAATGGGTGGAAGATTTTTCTTTCTATGGATGTTAGCCTAATTTTTCTATATGTAAAACTGTGTTGATGTAAACTTTTTGTATTAATATATAAAATTGTTAGTCTTTTTCATGTTGAATAAAAAAGAAGCCTGGGTCATCCAACCCCAATGTTGGATGGAAAATGGATACTATGCTCTAGTTACTAATTCCCCCTTGATTATATATATATATCTATATATATATATATATATATATATAATATATATTGCCTAGGTGTAATAAATAAATATAACATATTTCTATGATAGGTGAAAGGGAGATTCAAAGGGAATCTATGATATATATATTCGACAACGGTAGGAGGTTGTGTGTGTGTGTTTTTAATCCAAAGAAAGTGTTTCATGGACCCAATATTTGATTACATTGTTGCATAATATTCTAGTAACGCATGTTGAGATTGCAACAAGATGATGGAGCTTGGTGAAAAGAGTCGCCTTCACTAAGTGGGCCCGCAGGCTATTTTTGGCGCAAGTCTATTTTTAGACTATGTCTATTTTTAGACATATGGATCATGTCTATGGATTGCAGGTTGCTGTTTATGGATGATTGATCAAGTTGAGAAAATAGATGGACGTCTATTTTAAATGAAAGTGTGAGTGATCACAGTGTGAGTGATCAAGTCTATTTTTAGACTGGCTGTCAAAAATAGAAAAGTCAAATATTATTATCTCACAATAATATTTGGACTATAAACTTAATCTTATTCTCTTGGAGCACTTCAGTTCGAGCTACGGATGTGGCACATGCAATTGCATGAAGGAAATACGTGGTTCTTATGGGTTAGTTGAATATTTGCATGCATGACTTCAGTTAGAACTCAAGTGAGTTGAGTTAAGTGGACTGGAGGTGCAGTTGATGGAGTTGTGTTCAGTTTAGCTTTGTTAAACTGGTTGTATTTAGTCTAACTGGCGAATAGACTAGAAATGAGTTGGGTGAATTAGTTATTAATTAATTCACAAGTTATTAACTCATAATACAACTAATGAATACATCAGTTAACTCAGTTGCATGTCAGTGCATGTTCAGTTCAGCAGGGACAGGTGTTAGAGAATCAGTTTGCTATCAGTTGTGACTATAGTTGTGCACCAGATCTTGCACAAATCAGGGGATTGAGTATGCCAATGAGTTTGCCCATATTGTAGCTTGTTCTCACGTGATTTAGCCAAGGAAAGACGTGGCTGCCTTGTAATTATCACCGGTTCTTGTGCAGGTATTGAGCAGCGGAGGCAGGCAAGCAGCGGAAGAGATCTGAGCCAGTGATTGATTCAGATCTGAGCTGTATTGTGTGTAACAGGTGGAGCTGGTATTGGATTGCTTGTGATAAGCATTGTACTTTGTAATGTTACATGACTCAATCATTAATATACAGATAGTTGGGGTTTTTAGCGAGATGCTTTCCCCGGGATACATACTGTGTTAATGTGTGAATGCTCTTGATGTTTTATTGTTATTGATGCTGCTATATTGATGATCAACGTAGAGGAGCTTATGTATTGTGTATGTTTTCCGCAATAGTACATGATCAGGATAATCTCTGTTGAATATGTGTTAAATTATTCAAAATTTCTATAGGAAGAGAGCGAAGGAGCAAATGACCATTAAAGGAACAAATTGATATGAAATGAACTCAGTGACTGTGTTAAACAACAAACTCCCTGTGAAAACCAAAACCCTGCGTTTTTGGGGTTGCTGCAGGGTTTCTTCCTCACGTCATGGTCCTAGAGGGAGGAGGTGAGGCCGAGACACCTATGGGAAACCTTGTGGATCTTTTCTTTGCTACCATGCTAATTGGACGAAAGCATAAATGAAGCAAACTGAAACACAACTAATCTATTCTACCCCGCTGTAATGGAAATGCAACTACTTAAACAAATAAACAAAAACAGGAAGCTACTTTAGTGAATGAACAGGAAAGCCATAAATCTATGCTGAACTACTGTAATGAAAATGCATCTACTTGAACAAATGAACAATCAAACCATGCATGATTTGAAAATGGGTCTCTTAAGTTTCTTGTCTAACTTACAAGAACCTCTCCCACTTTCAAAGCTTCAAATTTTCCCAAGTCTTAATGATTAACCAATGCAGAATTAAGAAATGCTTGAAACTATGGGTGTATGCTTGTATTTGTTTTCAGCTGATTATTTGCTTTAAAATTTTTCATTTGTGTTGATATGGGAAGGTACTTAAATTGATATATAAATGCATATAACAGTAGTTAAAGCATCAATAAAAAACAAACACATAAGGCAACAATATAATATGGAGTTCACCCTGATATCTTGGGCTACGTCTCCTTGAGCTCTAATCAACTCGATCAGGATCTCTAGGATTATGGCTTCAATTCTTTTACAAGTGCTACACTTAACTCCAATGTTTTATAAAGGAACATTGGGCTCAGAACACCATCTTATCCCTTGGCTCTTGGAGCTCTTCAGCTTTCCAGCTCTGGTTCTGGCTCTTTCTCTTGTTGTGGCTTTGACTTTAGCTATGGCTCTGGTTCTAGCTCTCAACTCTCACTTCTGGTGATCGCTCTGGCTCTTGGCTTTCACTGTGGCTCGCGGCTCTCTGCTCTGGCTTTTCTAATCTCTTTCACTCGAACTTTGCATGCCTCTGTGAATCGTTCGACCTCCAAGCAACTCCAACAACAATATGCTGCTGTCAATTGAGCTCTCTGGCTTTTCACTCTACCTCCGAGTGACTCCAAAGACTCTCTGCGCATTCAACGTCCTCTTATTCTTCACTCTTTTAATGCCTATTTCAGTGAGCTCTTCCTCTAGCTTCTCTACTTCTAGGCCTGCTTACTGCTTCCTTCCTTTTACTCTTTGTCTGTTCATGGCTTAATGCCAATTCGTCTCATGACTGTTTGTTTCCTCTCCCAGCTCTTTGGATCACCTGCCTCTGTCTGATGGAATCCCTTCTTTCCGCGGTTATAGTGACTGCATCACACCTCACAGGGACATGGCCACCTGTTCCGTAACGGATAAGTGTCAGGTTCACTGGAAACACTCGATCGTTTGAAACAACCGTTATTTTCATTTACTCCAAGAATGCTCGTGAAACATGAATCTCTACAGACTTCAAACCTTTACACGCCGTAGCTTATTTCTCCCATCGAATCTGGTTTCCCATCGGGCACAATCTCCGCCGTTAGCTCTGAGGACTCCAGATCCTATGGTCATTGTTCTTATCACGCAGATGACTTTCTCGGTCATTAGCCTGCAATGAGAGTAGTTTTCTCTCTCATCCACCGGACACACGTCAGTCACTGTATGGCATCGCTGTGTCCTTTGACAAACCCGCTTACTGCTCAGAACGCCTCCGATATTCTACTGGTTTTGGAGCGCAGGACCTGCCTTCAGTTTTAGCGCTTTTCCCATGGTTTCTTGGCTTTCCTTGTGACTGAGCACTCGGGTCTTTACCATTTCGAGGGGTTTTTTGCACTAATCGCGCATCAAAAATAGCCTCCATTTTCTGGTTTGAGCCTCATAACTGCCATTTTTGCACCATGCATAGTCCCCATGGGCCAACGGTTAATGCGCTTTGACCGAAGGTCCTTGTTGCTTTGTGATGGCTGCAAATTGTCGCTGTTTAGAGGTTATTTCTGATAGGCTTCGACATCCATAAGGCTTTAAACTTTGATATGAGTTTTTATAGGGTTCAGGTAGCTTTAAGAGAGTTTAAGGATCCAGATACGGATCATGCCTTCCCACTAAAAGAACTTTTGGTCCACCAAAAGAATGATATACTGACCTGAGTAGTAAATGAGAGTAACAACACCCTCTTTTTTCAGCTTCCCTACACTTGCCTTTGCATAGTGCCTCTGAGCCAAAATCTTTAACCACTTCCCTTCTTGGACGGGTTGGTCGTTTTGGGAAGAACTGTTTTCCTCCTTGACTTCATGCAGAACTTTTGCTATGAAGTTTACAGAAGTAATTTGAACTTATTTGCCTTGATCCTTGATTCAAGGTAGCTCAAACAAATGTGAAGTACATCTGCTCCACAAAACTTTCATTTGTACATGTTTGAAAAGTTTCCAACAACAACTGTTAACAACAGCAAGCATACAGACAACAACTATATGGGCTAACTCCTGTTTCAACAAAGAAACATATTTCACATCTTGTGAACCCTTCGATGTCTTATATCTGCATACAAATGATTAACTAGATAACAAGCCAATAAAACATGCCTTTACAACAAATGACCCTTCAAGTCAAGGATGTAGGAAAAAGACCTTTAGGACTCTTTTCCAAAAGATGAAACACTTCATCCTTGTCTCCATTTTAGAAACCAAGTTAACTTCTCCCAAGCCAGCATCACATGCATCTCATGCTCAGGCATGCATTCCATCTTTTAACTTTCACTTAAGTACACTGTACTTCCGAAGCTAAAATGAACATACTGTTGCAGCAATAAAGTGAGTTTCCTACTAAACTTCTTTCTATTTACCATTTGGTAAGATCCTGCAACTTGCATTTATTCCACAAAAAAATGAAAACAGATGCATCACTAGACATGTAGCCTTAATTGGATAAGAATTCTAACCATTTCTTACCAATCCATTTCAAAGGTCCCTCCTTTGCTTGCACATCAATATCAATATGTGAATCATCCTGAACCACATCAACCATGGAATCTTTATTTCCATCCTTGCCATTTTCTTTTTCCACCTTCTCCTTCAGATTTGATGGAAGCAGTGCTGGATTCAAAATCCAACACCTTTCGACAAGATGCCCTTGCTTATGGCAGTAATTGCAACACACGTGCATCCTTTTGGCAACATGATTTGCCTTTTCCTGTGGACCTTTGGCTGCTTGCTTCTTTTCCTTCAAAATTTTCCTGTATGTGGCCATCCTCTTCCAACATCTAGAAACATAATGGTTATCCAAATTGCAAAAGGAACATGCAATTCCTTTTCCACACTTTACAAAATCAAAAGGAAGGTGTTTAGAACCAGATTTATACTTGCCTCTTTCACCTTTATTGCCTTCATGAGGAGGTGAAGCAAATGAAGAAGTGGTTCCCTTTGGAACACCATCACTTTCTTCAAGGCTGTCAGAGTTTCCACAACTCTCTGGTTCAAGTGTGTGCTTCTGAACACATGCATCATGCAAATGATGTCTCGAGCTATTGCATTCCTCCTAAATACAGTCCTTACACTTCTGAGGTAGAGGACCTACAATGAAACTCCCTTTTGGAATTGTTTCAATGGTCTTCATGGTAGCTTTGGAATTCTCTCCATAAGACTGTCCATAGCCAAGACCCAAATACTTAGGCCTTTCCTCAACCATTATTGGCTCAAGAATACCTTGTGCATGTTTGCCCAATCCTTTTCCCTCATAGCCCATCTTAGACATTAGCTTGGAACCTATGCCTCTGGTATGTTTTTCAAAAGAACCAATATAAGCATTCTTAGAAGAATTTGAAGACAAACAGGAATGGTTTCCTCTTCTTCAAGCTAATACTTGGCCAAGTCTTCTTTTGCAACAAAGAGTTGTGACTCCAACTCATGCATCCTTTTCAGGTTCATACTTGCAATATGAAGTTGCCTCTCCATTTCCTGCAATTTGCCAGAAAGCATCTGCTTCTCTTCCTCCACGAAATTCAACTGCTCTCTAAGAATGCTGCTCTTCCTTCCATCCTCATACATTTCTCTCATGATATCCATCATGGTGGACAAGTATTGCTTCATGTCTCTATTAAAGGAACTTTGGGAGAAAGAAGAATTTGAGAACTCACTTGTAGAAGTTGTCATTTTCATAATGCATAAAACAACTTCGAACAAGATTATTAAAGAGCTTACTCAAGCAACCTTTTGCGACAAACCTCTTGTGCTCCAAGGATTTCCCTGAGGTCCTTAGGGATAGTAGCCTTTATCTCTTTACTCCTTCTTGTCCTTCCTGGACTGAGCTATCAATAGCTTTCCCTTCACCCCTACAAACTCAAACAATAGTCAGTCTACCACCAAGCATACAATCGATGAGGCAATCAATCCTTGAATGTCCAAACACCTTTCAGACAAGAAATATTTGCCCTGTCAATCAAGCATTCTGTTACAACCTTCCTTGAAGGTGGGGTTAATCAATCTTAAGCTCCGATACCACCTGATCTGAAAATGGGGCTCTTAGGTTTCTTGTCTAACTTACAAGAACCTCTCCCACTTTCAAAGCTTCAAATTTTCCCAAGTCTTAATGATTAACCAATATGGAATTAAGAAATGCTTGAAAATATGGGTGTATGCTTGTATTTGTTTTCAACTAATTATTTGCTTTAAAATCTGTCGTTTGTGTTGATATGGGAAGGTACTTAAACTAATATATAAACACATATAACAATAGTTAAAGAAGAAATAAAAAACAAACACATAAGGCAATAATATAATATGGAGTTCACCCTGATATCTTGGGCTACATCTCCTTCAGCTCTAATCAACTCGATTAGGCTCTCTGGGATTATGGCTTCAATTCTTTTACAAGTGCTACACTTAACTCCAATGTTTTATACAGGAACATTGGGCTCAGAACACCATCTTTTCCCTTGGCTCTTGGAGCTCTTTAGCTTTCCAGCTCTGGCTCTTAGCTCTGGCTCTGGCTCTTGCTCTAGCTGAGGCTTTGACTCTAGCTTTGGCTCTGTGGCTCTAGCTTTGGTTATGGCTCTCAACTCTCACTTCTGGCACTCGCTCTGGCTCTTAGCTCTGGTTCTGGCTCTTAGCTCTCACTTTTGGCGCTCGCTCTAGCTCTTGGCTCTGGCTGTGGCTCGTGGCTCTCTACTCTGGCTTTTCTAAGCTCTTTCGCTTGGCCTTTGCATGCCTTTGTGAATTGCGCGACCTCCAAGCAACTCCAACAACAACATGCTGCTGTCAATTGAGCTCTATGGCTTTTCACTCGGCCTCCGAGTGACTCCAAAGACTCTTTGTGCATTCAGCATCCTCTCGTTGTTCACTCTTTTTCTGCCTATTACAATGAGCTCTTGCTCTAGCTTCTCTACTTCCAGGTCTACTTACTACTTCCTTCCTTTTACTCTCTATATGTTCGTGGCTTAATGCCAATCCATCTCATGACTGTTCGCTTCCTCTCCCGGCTCTTCGGATCACCTGCCTCTGTCCACTGGAATCCCTACTTTCGGTGATTACAGTCACTGCATCACACCTCACATGGACATGGCCACCTGTTCCCTAACAGATAAGTGTCAAGTTCACTGGAAACACTCGATCGTTTTAAATGACCATTATTTCCGTTTACTCCAAGAATTCCTATGAAACACGAATCTCTACCAACTCAGCATCCATGTCAGACTTCAAACCTTTATACACCGTAGCTTATTTCTCCCGTCGAATCCGGTTTCCCATTGGGCACAATCTCTGCTATTAGATCTGGGGCCTCCAGATCTTACAATCATCACTCTTATTGCACGGATGACTTGCTTGGTCATTAGCCCGCGATGAGAGCGGTTTTCTCTCTCATCCATCGGACATGTGTCAATCACTGTATGGCATCGCTGGGTCCTTTGGAAAACCCGCTTACTACCCGAAACGCCTTCGGTATTTCGCTGGCTTTGGAGCGCAGGACTCGCCTTTGGTTTTAGTGATTTTCCCATGGTTTCTTTTCTTTCCTTATGACCGAGCACTCGGGGATTTATCATTTCGAGGGGTTTTTTGCGCTAATCGCGCATCAGAAATAGCCTCCATTTTCTGGTCTAAGCCTCCTAACTGCCATTTTTGCGCCATGCACAGTCCCCATGGGCCAACGGTTAATGCACTTTGACCGAAGGTCCTCGTTGCTCTGTGCTGGCTGCAAATTCTCGCTGTTTAGAGGTTATTTCTGATAGGCTTCGACATCCATAAGTATTTAAACTTCGGTATGAGTTTTTACAGAGTTCGGGTAGTTTTAAGAGAGTTTAAGGATCCAGATTCGAATCAATGCATCTATGCTACTGTTGTAATGGAAATGAACTTACAGAAGCAAATGAACAGAAAGCTATGCTACTTAACAATACAATAAAGAGGAGCTTTGGCTTCTAGGGTTGGGCCCTAACCCAAGAGCTTCAACCCTCTTAGTTAACTTAGTGCTGGCTCAAATCAAAACTCATCTTCATTATAAAAGAACATTGTCTTACATCAAAACTGTTACAAGTCCGCACTTAGACACACAGAAGTCCAAATACTTGCTACTTGGTTGAACGACTATTGGTGACTGACTAATTGACTAAAAAAACTAAGGTCCTAAGCCTCTCTATTTATACATCTAAAGTCTCCAACGAATTCCCTCAAAATTAGGGAGGTACAACTCCCAATTTAATGGTAACTTTTCCTTTCACTTTCACTAGCTCGGTTGCCTTCTAGTAGGGAGGCTGCTTGTACTTTCACTTGGTTGGCTGTCTTTTAGTAGTCCTAATTTGGCTGTGTGTACTTTTAGCTAATGGAGGGATATGCGAATGGAGGGGTAGTAAATGAGGAGGATTTACCTCATGTAATTCCTCTCCCTTGTCCCATTCGAGTTTTTACCAAGGCATTTTACCATAGTTCCTTACTTTCACCTTTTATCCCTGCATTTCCCTTGCTTTTATCCTTTATTCCTGCATTATATGCACATTAGACCACAAATAAAAATATCCAACTCTAACTCATCTCATAAACAAAACATAATCAAAAGTATGTAATAAGTTGTGAGAATGGTTGGTTTGACTAAGCAAGGAGGTGAATTAAGGCCAATTAAGGCCCATATAATTACTCAATGATGAGGCTCATCAAGGTTCATAAAAGGATTCTTGATCATAACAATAGTCATTAGCTGTCTCTATAGCAACACATTCCTCATTTAATACCATACCTGCATTCATAGACAAACTATCAGTTTTTAAAATACCAAACCTTTCGGTCTCTTTTGATGCTTCAAGCACCAAATTCCCACCATGGAATTTCTGGGTTTCAACAAATCCTCTTTGCTATGATTCAATTCCTATGAGTCTCTCCTTCTCCAACAAAGAAATATGTATTTTTTCAAGTTTTTTCATAAACATAGCATTCCATTTCTGTTGAAATAGATTCCACTTGACCCCTTTCCTTATTATCCATCCGTGTCTTCAGTCTTCATTCTCTTTCTCTTGAAACCATTCCTGTAATATACTCAACTCTACTCTCATCACTGCAATATTTTTCCTACGCTCTTCATCACTCATTTGACATTTATTTGAACCTTTCCTAAGTTTCTCCATGTTCATTTTCACTAATTCTTAAAACTCAAATCATTTTTCAAAACTTAATAAAAGAAAATATTTACCTCAATCAAATTCTGAAATTGACTCCTCTTCTCTTCCTTTTGCTTATGTTGCACCTCTGATTTTCCTTGTCATATGATTTCTTGATCTTTATAATAGCTTTAACTTGTGAGCTGCAATCAGCCTCTGCAGTAACAAGTCTCCTTCTTGCTACATAGGCCTCACCAAGATTTTCTCCTCTGAGCTGAACCTTTTGGCATTTCTTTGGTTCTCTTCTCAGGAACTATATGAGCACTCCTTGCTCTAGGCTGCTGCAAATCTTCTCACCTTCCTCTGCCGTTACTCTGCATAAAATTATAAATACTAACACTGACAAATCTGCAATATAATCATACTTCACGGAGAATCTTCTTCTGATTTAATACCACTTTGATGAAGTGAAGCTGCACGTTTGGACAAAGCTGAAATTTTAATTAATTAAACCCCTATTTAATTAAACTATCAGAACCACTTTGATGATGGGAAAGCCGCAACTTTACATAATTCAGGAATTAAATTAATTAAATTCCATGTTTATCAAACTATCGGACCCCGGCCTTTTTCGCGGATCCCAAAACAAATTAAATCCCAGTTTAAACCTTATCGTGTCTGAAAACTATGCTAACCGGCGTGCATCTTCCAGAGCGATATCCGTTGGATCTCGTCTATACCTAACTAATGGCTGTGATCAATCCGGAATTCAACTTGATCAAATCATAGTCCATAAAATATCTCTCCGAAATTTATATTAAAAATCGTGTACTTTTCGACGCAATTACTGTCAGATCTGAGCTCTTCAAATAGGTGGTCATGATTAACTGAGCTATTAACTTAGTTTTATAAAATATCGTGTCCGATTTTAGAATCATCGCTTGCGCTTGTTGGTACGTGATGACTGTTAGATCTGATGGATCTACTTGATCGGATGGTTCAGATCCTCTTCTGCTTTTCTCATGAATTCGTTAGGTTTCCACCAGACTTAGCACCTCTGCCAAGTTATTTAGTCTTTGTCCGCTTTCAATCGATGATCAACAAATTAACGCCTTTGTTCAGGCGATCATCAAACAAAAACTCCACACACAAATTTCTGTATTTAACAGAGGATTCAACCTATGACTAAAGACTCAACGTAATCAAATCACATAATAAAAGATCACGCAGAAACAAGGTTTAAACACAAACTCCTTCCATTCATAATAGTATATATGTATATATATATATTTATTTATTCAGAACATCTCGTGCTCTAATCTTATTCTCTCCACTACCTAGCTCTTTCTAACACTATCTAACACCCTCTAACACTCTGTACCACTCTGTCTAACACTCTCCTCTCATTCCCCTTGCAGGCTTACATTTATAGTTTAAGTACATAATTATGGATTATATTAAATCCATGATTTTTCCCACAATTCACTCAACTAATTCCTATTCGAGGATCTCGTATCCCTAAGATCTCTACGAGATCTACACATATTAATTATCCATGATATTATCACATAGTTGAGAATATTTCACTTCTGAAAGCCTCACACATAGATTTCTCATTCAATTCCTAAAAATAATTAAAAACATCACCCCCTAAATCAACCAAATGAACAATAATATTCTGAGCAGGATGCTCGTGCATCACAAGGGAATGTGACTAATAGCCTCCATTTTCTTAGTATTAAATTTTTCTTCTTCTTGTGCCAACTATATGTCCCATCAGTTTTCCTTGACTTAGAGAAAACTAAGACTTGTTCGGATTTAGAGATAATCCATATCTCCTGCATTTTTCGAAGGTGAGTTTCAAGTGCAAGATATGTTCTTCATCAGTCTTGGAGAAGACTATGACGTTATCTAAGTATACCACTACAAACTTGTCTTGTTCCCCCACAAATTCTATATCCATAGCCCTTTGAAATGTTTCTCCTGTGTTTATAAGATCAAATGGCACACGAGCATACATGAAAGTCCCCCAAGGGGTGGTGAATGTCGTTCTATTTTGGTCATCTGGGTGTACTGCCACTTGATTGTATCATGAGAAACCATCCATCATGGACATCCTAGTTGGGCGAATCACTTTCTGTAATAAGTAGTCAATCTTGGGCAATGGGTAGTTGTGTTTTAATGAGGCTCTGTTAAGGTTTCGAAAATCCACACACAACCTTATTTATCCATTCTTTTTCCGGACATGAACTAAGTTTGCTAACCACTTAGAATACCTTAGAGGCACTATGATTTTACTGTGTAGAAGCTTCCTTACTTCTTTCTCAATAGATGTGTGAAGGAGAGGATTGATCTTCCAAAGCTTTTGTTTACAAGTTTTCATCCCACTTTTTAGTGGAATCTTATGCTCGATAATGTTAGTATCAAATGTCTTCAAATAATCATAGGACCAAGAAAAAACATATTTATGAACTTTAAAGATATTTAAATACCTTTGTTTATATTGCGAGGGAATCTCTTTTTGACAATTTGACCATATGGGGTTCATGCTTTGAGCCAATATTGCAGTCTTCCATATGTTCATCCACTCCTTGTTCTATAGGTTTTTTGGCTACATCATTCTTATTGAACAGTCTCTCTAGTGGGACTAAGCCACAAGGAATAATATTCTGCTTTAATTGCAGGACTATGCGTCTAGGAATT
Source organism: Pinus taeda (assembly GCA_000404065.3). NCBI lineage: Eukaryota > Viridiplantae > Streptophyta > Pinopsida > Pinales > Pinaceae > Pinus > Pinus taeda. The sequence goes on along the minus strand of APFE031672978.1, from coordinate 119,045 downwards.
GTCTCTTCCCATGCAACTGTCTTTTCTTCTGTCATTTTCTCCTCCTCTTGGTCGATGACTAAATTTGAAAATTCTCCAGTGACTTCTATAAAGTGTTTGATCTGCTCGTCATCCTGAGATACCTGTCAGTGCTTTCCATTATCGAGTATAGATGGTCTATATCAAACTCATACTTGAGAAGTGGGTTTTGAGGAGGCTTAAATTTTCTTGCAGCTACAACAAGGGAATCAACCATTCTATTCCCTTCCCTAGGAAGTAATTGAACATTGAATGCCGAGAAGAAGTTGTCCATCAAGTCCCACACATAATTTCTGCAGGCTTTTAATCTGGGATGTTTAGTTTGACACTGATTTTTTATTTGCTTTACCACTAGATCAGAGTCTCCATATATTGTCAGGTAATCAATATTCATATTCCTTGTTGTTTGCAGCCCAAGGAATAATGCCTCATATTCCTCTAGGTTATTTGTTGCTTCAAACTCCATTTTAAATGAAAGATGGATCAAGCTACCCTTAGGGGATACTAATAACACCCCTCCTCCATTACCTTCTCTGGAATTAGCCCCATCAAAGTATAATTTCCATACTTTTCCTTTGGCTTTGTGTTGATCATCTAATTGGATCACTAGGTGTACCTGTGTTTCTTCTGAAATGATATCATCTTCCTCTAGCAACAGACAAGAAAGATCACTCTCTTTCCCGTACATAGGAGAATTCTTCGAGCCCTTAGCTTTAGTAACTGTTTTTACAAACCTTGATTCTCTTTACAATCTTCTTTCTTCCCCCCCAAAGGTAGGGATGGTCGCATAAGTCAGATCTAACTTGATGGAACCTCCAATTTTAGAACCCAGGACCTAGATAAAACCATGCCAAATCATGTAGGGATATCTACTACCACTATATCCATCACTACGCTCTTAATAGGGATCTAAGCCAAGTTCACTACTAGGTCCTTTATCATTCCCAAGCATTTTAATCTCTTAGAATCAAAGGAGTAAAGGTCCTTATAAGGTCTAGTTAGTTGCGAACCAAGTTGCTCCATTACAGTTAATGGCATGAGATTATTTGAGGCTCTGTTGAAGCCCCGAAAATCGGGTCTACAACAAGGGGGATACCCACTCGGTCCAGACCTTGGTTGGCAACTCCTTATCCGTTTGGTATAGCGGGTCCGACTGGGGATAACGGGACCAGTTTCCCGATCGTGGGTGTGTGTGTATGTATATAGAGTTGAACTATGCTGATCTGAGAGTATTTTAAAGCTAATGTAAATCGGATTCTTTAACTTTATTCTATGCTACTGTGTCTAATGAGGAACAACAAATCAAATCTATTCTAGCCCGGGATTATATGTACTCCATGATGCGATCTAAAAAGATTTCGAATAATAACTGGTAATAAAGATCATTCAGCTATCATAAGAAAAGAAACCATTTGAGATGAACTACTTTGCATAAGAAGTTAAGCAAAACAGTTGTGAGCAGCATATCACATAATAAGCCATTCATATGTCACGCCTGAACCATATGACTCCATCGTACAAAAGTGCCAAATGATAACCCATATGTTCAAGCAGTAACACATAAACGACTGAAACTGTAAATTACTTAAAGAGTATAAGCAGACATTTGCCAAGAGATAAAAGTACCATTAATGACTAGTTCTACCCATAAGCCTCAAGCAAAACAATCTATTTCTACTTGTTCTAAAAATCTCCTAAGAGTACAAAAGTGCAACATCAGTAGCAGATATAAAAAATGCAAGTAAAGATAAATTCCGATCCATCTATTCATCAAAACCTCCTCCCAGGGTGCAGAAGTGCATGTTCTGAGGATAAGTTTTTGACAAATCTACGGACCCTTCTCTAAATGCATGAGAAGGGTTTAAAGACTACTTCCTAAATCTAATAATAGTGTTTTTGCAAAATTGTAGGATACGGCTCTCAAACGACCGCCCTTTTTCTAATCTAAACAAAAAGAAACAACAAACTACTAAAAATAAGTTATCTCTGGATCTGGTCTTTGAAATTGCAGGTGTTCAGCATGGATCTGAGAAGAGTCGGTTGGCCGACTTCTGCGCTGAGCTGGGCTGCGAAAACAGAATCTTTGAGAGCTGGCACCACTTTCTCTGCTGAGTTTGTGATGCATTTCACAGTCATCCATTGACTGTGTGGCTTAACTAAGTATGCCCAATAGCACTCCCAATTCAACCTATTCAAAGCTTGTATTTCCTTACCCTTTTCCTGCGCTTTCTCTTTCCATTCTGCCTCTATTTGTGACTTGTTTGGTAAGTATCCCGGGGCGGTTTCTGTGATTAGGTTTGCTCTGTGTAAGTTTTCATTTACACAGTCTATAAGGATACTAGCCTGTGTCGCCGCTGCCTCTGCTGCCTGTTCTTCCTGTTTGATTTGGTTGTCCCATTTGTTGAAGAGCAATTCTTTATGGCTTTCATCTATTCTAGGTGCATTTGCTCTTTTTGCTTCCTCCCCATTTTGCCAAGCTATATACTCTGTCACTTGTCTGTCGGCTTGGTCGTAGTCACTTCGCAAATCTGTCACTTGACTGGTGAGTTTGTCGCTCAGCTCGCAATAGTGACTCCACTGCGATAATTTCCGTCCCAACTCTTCCTGTTGCTGCAGAAGTTGCTCATTTAAACTAGTAGATTCTGAAACGAATTCGGAAAGCTTGGGCTCGTCTTTATGTATTTCATGCAAATCGTGCAACTGCTTTCCTTTCTCGTCCAGGCTTTTCTGATAGCTTATCTGCATCTGTTGAAAATCTTCTTGTAGTTTCTCGAGTTGTTTGGACGCTTCATTGCTGGCATTGGCCTGTTGCAGTTGTTGTTGCAGTAGCTGTATATGGTTTTCTTGCTCCTTTAATAGTTGCTATACTTCAAACGCCTTGTCAATAGTCGCAGAAGCGTATGCTCCTGCAATTTGAGACAATTTCGTGAGATTCTCCGTGGGGTTGCTGTTAGGGTCTTTCCACAAGACGTCTAAATGTTCGGCGCTCTGCGACAACGTATTCTCCAGCTTTCTCTTTTTTCTTTGTCTTCTCACCACTGCTTTATGTTGAGGACTATAGAACACGTCCAGTGGGGGAATTTCTTCTACATTAAGTAGGAGTTCGGGAGATGGAGCGATATGACCGTGTTCTGCTTTTGAGACGCTACTGACCATGGTTGAAACAATTTCCTGTGTTACTTGCATATTTCTTACAGGCGTCCTTGGGACCTGCCCTTCCAGGTTGATTAGCTCGTTGAAGTTTTCCCACTCCTTATCGAGCTGTATCGTGACGAGCGAGATGTAGTGATGGGAGGAGGGACATTCCTTGATGAGGAAGCAATAGTTTGTGGTTGTGACATGGCACTTGACTGGGCAGTATCTCCGGCCGCTTCTCCTACTTTCCCTTGGTCGCTTGCAGACCTCTTAGAGCGTTCGGGTGTTCTTTGAACAACGTCATATCTAGACTTGGAAGAACTGGAGTTTCCGCTGAGGCTGACACTTGGAGTAGGCTCTCTGGTGAGCGGCTGAAGCTTTTCTAGAGGGATGCCAGCTAGTCTTCTTTCTCTGTATGACGAAAATCTTTCGAGGTCGTCTAGGGACAACTTCGACTTAGCTTCTCGCAAAACTTCCTGGAATGAGCTTTTATTTTGAAACAAATCATCAAATAAACCTTTCTTTCCTGTGAACACTTTTATTCTGACACTTGTAGTGAAATCATGGGCGATGTTATTTAGGTCAAAAGGTCGGGCGGGGAATTTAAACAATTTTAGGGATGTCACATTCCCTACTTCGGCAAAAGCATGCCCCACATTAAATAATGAGAAGGCCCCACAAGCTACAGGAAACTGAGGCCATATGGCCTTCTTCTTGTCTTTTAAATCTTTGGTTAGGCCGCCTTCAGAGTAAGTCTGATAGGCAATTTCTCTGGCCAAAAGCTTGTCGGGGACATACAGGGGTAGGACATGTGGAGGTACAGTGCTCCCAAACACTCTGATATAAGTGAACCATTCTTCCCCGAACCATCTATCGACGGGGATGATGTCTATTTGCGCTTCGGGTGAGCACCTTGGGGGTTCTTCACCATATATCATCCTATATAGGGGTAGAATGAGCCCATGGAAAATTTGATAGAGGTGAGGGGCGAACTGTGAATCCCATAGTACTTTGTGGTAAACATGAATAGGCGACGGGTCTTGGGTGGTCCATTTCCAACCCATAGTTGGAAACTTAGATACATAGCAAATAGAATCCATAATGTAAGCAGATAGATAAAACAGAGGGCAGACCCTTTGTGATGAGGATCTCTTATTACGATAATTCATGACAGCAGTAAACAAATTATCAGAACATATTTTGGCCCAATCTACGAGATCAACGTTTGTGGCAACTTCTATGAGTGGCAGCTATTCAGCTAAAAATTTATTTATGTCTGGCATCCCAAACAGCCTGCAGAGCATGGCTGCAGCAAAACAATATGGAGATGTGAGAGAACTTGTGCTATACTTACCATTTTTATCCCTTTTCAGCGGCTCCTCTCTCCTGGTCCATTCTTTAGTGGTTTCTGCTAGGTTTGGGTTCTCTGCTGCAAATTTCTGGACAAATTGCATGTTATAGGTCATCTGAGGCTCCAAAAGATGGTACATAAGCTTTAGGTCTTGTGTTGCAAATGATCCTATGAGCCCATGCCCTGGAGCCTTGAATTGTCTGCCTTGTAACTCTGCATTTTCGAGTATCCATTTGATCATATCCTTATATGGCAATATCTTAGGTCTAGCTGCTATTCGATGGAGAAACGAACAAGCCAGCTCTTCTAAGGATGCCTCGGAAGAGTTTGGCGATCCCGAAGTGCTATCGGCCTTCAGTATGCTAGGGTTTTCCTCCTCTAGAAGCCTATACATGCCTTCCCAGGTTAAAATTCCTGCGTCTCTGTTGCATGCAGTGTCTGTGTATAAGGGCGCCATCTCCTTTGCCTTTTCTTTTGCCTCGGAACCTTGGGCATTAGTCTTCTTTCCTATTTGCTTCTGCGTTCGGCTTTTGAATGTTCTTATCTCCTAGTTTCTGCAGATTACAAGCGAGGCGGAAATGACTGATTGAGAAAGATGATGGGAGGGTTTTAAATGCAGACGATATACTAAATATGCCACCTTACGTGAAAACAATTCTTCAGCAAAGCACGCGTCCTTATTTCATTAAATAACTGACAACCAACCTACTTACTATCATTAAAAGCGCATGATTTGAAGCCAGATTATGGTAAGTGGTCTATCTTTGAACGGCTTGCCTGAAATATTTGCGATTTAAATGATTTATGATTCGCTTTATGAACTATCGAAGATCGTGCCGTCGCAAAGCGCACTTATTGCAAATCGCTGGATCGCAGAATGTGTCATCGCGGCGATCGCAATATCGCAGGTCACAACATCGCGGATCGCAGGAGTTTGATGATTGTTAAGTATTGCCATTTCATTTCTGCGATGTGCGGTCATTGCGATCAGCGTTATCGCAGATCGGGAGTTTGTGAGTTTTTCCATATGGACAGTGCTTCTTGCGACGCGACGTTATGCTTAACGTTTGGGGGGGGCCTTGCGCCTTAATGCAATTTCTCAAAGACCTTCTCCCCATCGTAGACTTAGGTGAAAATATTTGGAAGACTGCTTTTAAGCCTGTGATGGTATCTTTATTTTGAAGAAGGGAAATTTGATTTTTTCTCAAAATTACACTAGGGGTCCCCTATTTATTTAGTATCTTGGGTAGATAGCTAAATGAAAAAAAAAGAAAGAAGGGGGGGTTGTTGCTGGCCACAACAGGCTCCTGAATCCAACATACAATAGTGAAGCAAAAAGTCATGTATTACGAGGGTCATATAGAAGGGTGTGGTAGAGGGATCTTGCACTTAAACATGAGGTCCAAAAGAAACCATAGGTCTTTCTTCTTGAAGATTTAAACAATCATGGGATGGTGTTGAGGTGGATGGAAGCATAAAATGGCAGACTTGGGATTTCTAAGTGGGTTGTTTCAGGATTTCAACTAAAGGAACATGGATTTTGACCTTTTCAAGTTCTTTTTGGAAATTGAAAACAAGTTGGCATTTCTCTATGCTACCAGATTCTATTGGTTCTCTTTCTTTTTCACATGTCTCTTTTGAAGGGACGGGTGGCTTCTCCTCTTTTTTCTCTTCAGGCTTATGACCATCTTGATTTAAAGAGTCCTTCATTTTTGACACATTTGGATCTAAGCGCCCTTTTCCCTTATCACAAGTTCTAGGGGTATCTAGGGGAGAAACACCTTCTTGTTGGTCTTGTTCTCTTGACCTTTTACTTGAGGACCGAATATCATAATTCTTACGCAGCTGGGCCTACATGAAATTTGCAAACTCTTTGCAATAGTCACCTATTTCTCCCTCATTCACCGGTGCATCCATATCCTAACCTTAACAAAGAGAGTATGAATGCCGTATCCCAAGGGATAATTTCTCTTAATACGATCCCCAACAATGACACCAAAACATGTTCTCGATTCTAGAGATAACCTCTGAATTGCAAAGAGACCAGTGCCTAGTACACCTGAATTTGGTGCATCTATGATAATTCTTCAAAGGATTTGAGACACCACTTACAATATTTCTTACAAATAGAACTCAGTTGGTTCAAAGAACTTAGGAAAGACACAATCCATGAGTTCTTTATATATATATATATATATATATATATGAGGTGCACAATGATATAAAGTATTAATTAATGGAGGCCAAAATCGCCCAAGGAGTTACATATCATTTACTTTAATGTGAATGTGGTAACAAAAGAAAAAATGGAAGTAACCTATCATATAGAGCTTGAGATATCGAGTATTCTACACTTATCTGGATTCAAAAAGAAATGAAAACTATGTAATAGTAATGGATGCAAAGACTCAGGGAGTGCATTTAAAGATTTAGCTTCCAAAAACTCATATAAGAATTTTTCATTAACATCTTAACTCAAATGAATCTATAAAAATAAGGAAACATATCTGGCAGCGACATAAATCTGAGAAGAAAATTAACATTTATGAAATTACAAAATAGAGGAGACATACTGTAATCCCAGAATGAAGGAATCAACATTGGTCTGCATTAATATTTTGAGTAACACATACATGAAATAACCAGAACATTCTCCAAAATAATTCAGAGTTTCTTTCCAAAATCATGAACCTGTTCTTTGTTCATCAAAATCACATATATAGGCCTCTATAGAAAGAGATAGGCTGTTAGAACGATATTATTTATTGATTTAGTTCATTATGTCAAAAAATATCTCAAGATTTCAGCACACGTGCATGCACAGTTGTTTCAACTAAAATGTACTCATTAGAATGAATCAAAGTAAATCAACAAGTAAAAATAACATAAGAACAGTCTAAAATGCCAAAACTTGGCATGATCCGGATAATTCTCAAGGGTGGTTGGATGACAAGGCTTGGTGAGGTGCATGCGGAGACCAAGGATGAACCATTTGCACAATCGGTGGATTAGCAAACAGTTCACATCTTTCCCACATGGCTTGAGGAGGTAGAGGATCAGTACTAAACTTCCAGTAGTTAATATTCAGCTCAATCAAGCCCGAATAGTCGAGTCTACGATGAAAGAGACTTCTAACCATCCCAAGTAACTAGAATTCATTTTTTAAGAATTTCACTATAGTTTTCCCTTTCAGAGTAGTTGTTTTCTCATGGGAGGACCCTGGCTTACTCTTTGCTTCAATCGTTTTCTGATTATATTGCTACTGTGGCAACAGTTCTACGCGAGACCCCCAAAGATTAGGTAACCCAACCTGCAGGAATCTATCAAATTCTTCATTGAAAACAACCACATCCTTCTGCAACTTGATTAGGCTTTGCTCTGCTTTGACTCAGGCTTCTTCCTTTGAAATCACCTTAAAAATATCTACAATTGCGATGGTCCTTTCTGTTATATCGATTGGCCTCAACTCCTCTGATGGCTTCAATGCAAATTGGGTGTTCCTTATACTCGTCTCTTTAGCATTTATGATGGATGGTTCACTTTTTGCATAGATAAAAATTTTCTCACGTATCATAATTATATGTTCCCAATTGATATTCATCTCTTGGATGATATCATCCCATGCCAACTGTTTGGCTTCGTAGAGAGACATATTTCCTTTGAGTTTAGCCTTCAATTCCTTTACTTTCTGTGTGGAGACTTGTAGATCCTTAGTGACATTTTCAGATTTTATAACCGAGGCTTGCAACTTCTTTTCCTTCTGAGCTAACTACACATCAGCAACATCCAAATCCCTCTAGATCTTCTTCAGTTCTCCTTCGGAAAGATGAAGCTCAATTAGTGCTTGGGTGGGGCTATCAGTGGGATTTTGAGGATCTTCAGGCACTACTATCATACAAACATGGGACAAAATATTATTTTGCAGTTTAGTTACTATCTATTCCAAGGCCAATACCTTATCCTTACTTTCATCCAAGTCCCTCATTAGTGCCTCCTTCTCCATCTCGACATGGGCCAACTCCTCTGTTTGGACATGTTCGCTGCCATGCATCTTTAGCTTTCGTCTTAGTTCCTGATTTTCTTGCTGAGTTGATTTTAAAATAGCCGCCACTACTGACCTGTCCTCTGCATCTATTCCCAATTTAAACTTGAATCTCCATGGAATTCTCATACAACTACCAGTCTCCTACAACAACTTCCTTGCTGAGTTGGAGGAACTCTTTTGTTGTGTGAAGATTCTGGGAGGTGGAGTCCGATGGATGATTAAGTATGCATTGGCCATGAAGGTGGACATGAATTGAGAGCACCCGCCCAAGCCAGGTCTTTTTCTCATTGAGATATTCCACTCAAAGACAAAATTTTGATTCTTGTTGGGGAGAAAACACTTGAAGGTCTAGACATTGAAACTCTTCAACATGGGTATATAGGAACAAGTAGAATAGTAAGGAGTAGTAGCGAAAATAATAAGAGGCGGGGAAATAATGGAGCTGAAAGAAAATGGCATCTGATAGGTAGACTGGGATATTGAGTAAGCAATCAGGCTGCAACATTTTATGTAGGCACCAAAAGGTGACATTATTTACTCTCTGAGAGTATCTTCGCCCATTAAATAGGAAATTGTAGCCAAGATGGGCCGAAATGATGTCTGAAAGTGAGTCATTAGGAACCACTTTTCTATGGGAAGGGTTTTGACTTCAGGAGCGAGGATTTAGTCCAAGAAGGACCACTGTTCCTCAGGGGGGATGGTAACGAAATGATGGACTAGGGTAGCATTGGTGAATATATGCATGGTGGAGGAAAAAGGGAAGATTAAATATCTTTGGATTAAAAGGGGTGCTATCTCCGTGATTTTGGCTACTAAGGTAGAAACAAAGTAATTCAGGTCCTTTCGGTATGTGTCAGAGAGCCGGGATATAAAATCATGGAAGAGGTGAATCAGGGGTGTAATTTGGAAATACAGGTTAGAGTCAACAACCCTAAAATGAACCGCCTTCCTCACATGGTTGGGAAATACTTCATAGTGGAGGTCGGTGAGTGAGAATGGGCATGCATGATCTATAATTTGACACTCGATGTCCATTAAGGGTCTGACACCAGTGGACTTGACTTCGTGGGTGTTAGGGGTTGCAGGCATCATTTGCTTCATTTTACTGAGTGAAACAAAATTAAAAAACATGAGAATTCGGGGTGTCGGGTTACCTGGAGCCTGCAGGAGTGTTCGAAAGTGACTTTGGAGGTAGTCCTTTGCTTTTTGGAGTGCGTGGAGAGGTAAATCCCATGCAAATGACAAGACAAGAGGCATTTTTATTGAGCTCAAATAATAGTTGTCGGGGAGGTCAATTTATGGCGACAAGGGTTTATATAACAGAAGGGTGCAGTTGTACTAGTCGCAATTTGGGAATGGGTGTAGGATGACAAGGGGTAGTTTAGGATTAGTCTTTAGTAATGGGTATGCGCTTTGGAGGGGCGGACTAACTAAAGTTTTATGTTTACCTTATACGCTTTTACGTTTACCCTTTTCCTTTTGCCTTCATTCTTGACGAGCCAACGAGAGGAATCCACCTGGTGGGTGGCTCCCACTATGTTATGAAAAACTGTACTAAGGTCGAAATGAGTCCCTCGCCAGGCTTTGAAATATATCTTGACCGTTAGATCTATGCTGACCTTTCAATGCTGGGGCATGCTCTACCGTTATCTTGCACTCATGTTCACCGTCGAAGTTGATACAGATGAGCAGAGGGCACGTATGAAGGGTGATCCTGTTTGGAGAAGTGCGCCTTTTATCCGAGAGCCGATTAAAATATATCATTGGACCTTTGAGTTATCAGAGTTGAGATTAAGTTCGAAACCTTGTCCACAATACATTCATCGCCATGAGTCAGATGCTTAAGAGGGATGGTTCCCTTCATTGATTTTACACATTTGACACCATTACAGTATATGGGGAGTGGGATTAGTAGTAGCAGCCATGCCAATGGGGTAAGTTGGGTATGGTTGTTACAGATGGTATTTTATCATCTAGGTTCAACACTTGGATTGGATGGGCTCTATCATGGGAAAGTAAATAAGTTTTATAAATTATCTAAAAAAATTGTTTAGGTGTTAAAAGTTGGTCTAATAAATTAGTTGCATGCCTAATAGGTGGAATTAACCTCGTAATTAAATTAAAATAGAAGAAAGCTAAATAGTTGGCATGGTTGAACAAATTAACAATTGCAATAATTTGTGAATTTTGCAAACTTGTATATTACATTTAATGATTTGCTGTCTTGTTATAACCATGCACTAATTTGGATTGTTTGTTGTAGATGGACCATTACAATGGTTCTGTAAGAGTAGGAACATGGGCATATTTTTTCTATTTAATTGTTAATTATGCATTAATAATTTATGTTGCTTGAAAATATAATGAAATATTGAGTATTATGGGTATACTAACATGGCTAAACTGTCACAACAGAAATCTCCATGACAACTCCATGAATGCAATGTTCATGATCATTATTGTGTTTATTTGTTTATTACATGAAAAATATAACAATGTGTGTGGTTGACTTCACATCACAAGAAACATAAGACAAAGGTAACACAAAAATGAGGACTAGAATGGTGCAGTAGAGTTCTGATCAGTTACAACATGGAAGTTATGGGGTTAGGGCCATTGAAGAAAATAAATAACTTAACCAAGGGGGAGGGAATCTTTCTCTAGATTGGATGGATACCTCGAGGAGCCTAAGGGATGAAGTTAGGATCTTCAAGGCAGATAGTAAGAGGATGGTAACATCTCAAGAGAGCAGATGCAACCTAATATGAGGGCTAATCATAAGGATTCATATAAGAATATAAATGGGGTAGATGGTAGTGGGTCCAAGAAGAGGCATATGCCTAAAAGTGAGGACACTATGTGGGGAATGCATCATTGAGTACCCCAAGAGAAAGAACCAACACTCATGTGCATCATTCTAGTAAACCATCTAGTTTTACTACTAGAAGGCACCACCATCACTCTCATCACCATCAATATCATAAGGAAAGAAAGGAAAAGGATTACATGCCTGAGGAATTCAAGAAAGCCAATCTACCCACATTCGATGGGGATATGAAGAAACCATAAGAGGTAGAAGCTTGGTTGCATGGCATAAGGAAGTTTTTCAAAATCCATGACTATGAAAATATGAAAGCTAGAATTGTCGCCTACAACTTGAAGGGAAAAGTAGACATATGGTGGGAAGATATGAAAAACGTTAGAGGAGTTGTTGAGAAGGAATTGACTTGGACATAATTCGAGAAGCTCTTCAGAGAGTAATATTTGTCTGAGCACTATTATGATAACAAGGAAAAATAGTTCTATGAACTTAAGATGGGGCAATTAAAAAATGATGAGTATGTTACTAAGTTCCTGGAATTGCTGAGGTACGTGCCGGTTGTAGCAAAAAATAACCCCCCATTTTTATTCTAAGAAATAATAAATAATGGGTACCCTTTATTTTCGTTTTGTTTCTAAATCATCTTAGGTTTTCTTAAAAATAAGACTAAAAGGAAATTAAATTTTAAAAAATCTTGAAATATTATAAGAGAAAACTAAAGTAAATTCCTCATCGGGATAAATATTCTTGGAATAAATTTATTATAACTTTTTAATAAAAAATACGAGACCTTTCCTTTCCGAGATACGACTTCCCGAAGTTCCAAGATTATTTATTTCCAGTTGTGAATTTTTGTATCGATTCTTCTCTTATCAGGGATTTATGCATCATAACTATTATTTAAAAGAACTTACAAGAAATATATTTTGTGAGAAAACTCTTATATTGGAATTTTCATATATCATAACTTCATATTTTAGGGCCCTCACATCCCGAAGCTTCATGTATCGGACCTTTCGATATCGGGATAGTTATATATCATAAGTATATTTAAAATTCCCCTTCGATATCTCCGTTCAGATATTTGATGTGACACTTTCACATGGTCCATCATCCTTTCATTTAAATGATTTAATGTATTAATAATGGTTCTAGAATTGATTATAGTCTCACATTAATTAAGCCTTGGTTTTCTCAATTGATTATTAATAAAAAAAATTATGCCAAATTTCCATTTATGCCCTTATGAGTTACTGTAAATAGTTTTTCTGCTAATAACTATGTTTGTGTTTTAGAGGTGAGCTTACATTCCCGATACCTAGAAGAAATGAAGAAAAGGAGTAAAGCGAAGAAAAAGGATCCACAACAACAATCCACAATCCCTTTTGCTAAAGATGTTGATGATAAAATTCCAAGAGCAAGACTATTTTCAGATACCGTATGTACTGGAGATGCCGGGTTTCCCTCTTGGGAAACAATTTATCAATATTTTGAAGATGAGGAGCCTAAGGTCACCACTAGAATGGTCACAACTGATGATATAATTGATATTTCGAAAGCCACAACAAGGGATGCTGCCAACTCTTTTCTTCACAAGATTGGAGCAAGACTGCAGTTATTGCCTTACACATACATGGTTCGTTGGGTAGTCGACAATTTGGATATTTCTGGGAGACACATTTAGACCAAAAGGGGAATAATGACTGGTTATTTACTAGTAAATATTTACAAAACATGTATCATCTGACAAATCCTCAGTATATATATATATATATATTATATATATATATATATATATATATATATATATATATATTTATATATATTATATATATTTTATTTATATATATTATATTATATCTATTATATTATATATTTTATAATATATATATAATATATAATATATATGCCCAAGGTTAGCACAATCGTCACGTCGGGTGCCTCGCGATGGGAGTCCCAGGGTTCGAATCTTAAAGCTTCTTGGGGTTGGTCTGTGGTGACTGAGGGGTGGACCCCTTCGGGTGGGGTCACCCAGATTTTCTGACCTGCACGAGGGTTCACATGACCAGGCCGTGCAGTATTAAATATTTATATATATATTATATATATATTCTTTATTATTAAGGGTATGCAAGCTTTTATAAGGAGCATGGAACCTTTGAACAAATTAGACAGTGGAGAAGGAACCAAACAAGCATTTAGCAGAGGAATTTGTAATGTATTCACTTGATTCCCTACTCCTTTTTTCCCCAGTGAGCCATGATGTTCCGATTGCATGCATTACCTAATGTGTCAAAATTCCCGAACACCTGGGTGCCTCTAATTGAAGTAGCTTCTGAAGGTTTTACATTTGATATGGCCACACTTCTTTCTGATAACCTAGCCACACATATGTTACCTTTCTGGCATGCTAGAAGTATATCTGAAGATAAGATTCCCCCTTTCTACATGTCCACTTATTTTATGGATGCACTGTGTTTTTCTATGGATTTTCCTGCTATGGGTTGGAAATGGACTTTCCAAGATCCAAAGCCTATTCACATTTATCATGACATCTTATGGGAATCCAAATACTTTGAAAATTTATAGCAAATTTTTCACAGGGTAATGTTTCCGATATATGAAGACATTTCTGCGTCTCAGCCACCTAGGATGTCACAGGTAGATATGGATGATATACAAAAGGTCATAAATTGGTTTGTTGAAGAATTATTCAATTACATTAGAGTTTGGGGTAGCCTTGATCATCCTGATGTTTTTCCTTTGTACATCCCAGATATATTATTTAGTAGGGAGGTGTCTTACCATACAGTGGGTTATGGTATTACTAAAGTGTCAAAAGAGTCAAATAAAAGGTCATGGCTTGTTTTACCTATAACATTTGGAATATTTGCATTAGCCAATTACCATCATGTTGGGAAAGAAATTGTGGCTATTCAAGATCTCAATTTTCCCACCGTTCCCACCGTCCCTAATAGACAATATGGTCCAAATTTCATTGTGAAAACTCTTACTGCATCTCAAGGGATTAAACAGTTCATCCATGAAGAAGACAAGTTAGATGATATGTTTGCCAAAACTTCCTCCTATGCAACAATACTACAACGAGTGGATGAACAATTGACTATAGAGAAGAAAAATTAGTTTATTCAACATAGAACTTCCATAATAACCAATCTTCCACTATATTTGTTACAACTATCCCTAGAAAAGTCATTGATTTCTACTATTCAACCTGACAGTTCTTCATAGTTAATGATTCCTCCTCAGAATCAGCCAAAGGTTGTTACTGTTTCTTCTACACCTCAGATAGAATAATTTATTCTTTGTCCTAAGTTAAATGAGGCATGGGATGAGTTTAATCCGAATACCGAAGGTCAAACCATTGTGTCTCAAATTGCAACTTCTTGACAACAAGTCGATGCTTAGAATACTCTTAAGAATCTTGAACAAGGTACAAGGTCAAGAGAAATAACTGATAAGTCTTCTATTCATGATTAGAAGGATATTGAAATTATTCCTACTTTCCCTACCTCAGAAATTACTCTTAATGTTGAATAAATTCCTCCTTTGGATATCTTCTACAATTCCCAACATAAATAAGTAGTCAAAAGGGGAAGAAAAAAAACAAAACTTGATCAATCTCAGTCATTGATGCCCAACAAGCTCTCTTCCTTTGACGTTTTATGGAAAGGTTCCTCTCCTACACCAACAAAAGAATTGGGAAAGTTGACCCAATTTACAAAAGCCTATGACTCGATCACAATTGACAAAGAAGTAGAAGTCCAAGAACTTCTAAAGGAAAAAGAAGAAATGATAATCTTGTTGGAACAAGAATTCAATACAGAGAAACAAAAAACTATTGAAAAATGGCATAATCAATTTGCAGAGCTACATAAGAAATCTGATTCATTGAAACTACAACATGACAATGAGACACATATGAAAGATAATCAACTTGAAGAAATGTAGAGAAAGATAGAGAAATTGAGTGTCAGTCCTCAGTTGTAAGAGTTTAAGAAAGAAGCCAAAGAGTTAAATACTCTGCTTTGGCATCGAAAAAAGATCTTTTGCAATAAACTCATGTTGATTCAGGATCAACGTGAGGTAGGAAATTCTCTTGTTGATCAGTTGGCTGAGATGATGAGCTATTTTCATGAAGTGAATGAGAAATTAACTATTTTTCTAAGTTGGCAGGAAAGTGCAGAAGGTAGAAAAGAAAATATGCCTAAAATTGATGAGGCACAAAAGTTAATAATTTTTCAAGAATAGGAAATCAGAATGAAACAAGCCGAGGCTACAATAAACAAGGTCCAAGATCTTTCTAATTCTATCACTGAATCAGTCAATGATACTTTGTTACAATCAAATCTAATTTCTAACTGCTCAGAATATTCACTTCCAGATGACAAGACATTATTGAAAACTTGGTTGGAACATAGCACACCAATGGCTGAGAGAGTTGAGTAGTTATCTAAAATTGACCTTGAGAATCATTAGCAGTTTCTTGTCAAGCCCCATATGCATTGGTTGGTACTTTGTTTCTTATCTAATATTACTACATATATGTTACCACCTTTAAAGACTGCAATTTTTTTAATCCAGATGAGGATCAAGCCTAAGAAGCCTTTGTAGCTTGCCAGTCTATTGGGCATATATAGGTTACGACAACTCATTATTGGGAATTCCTCATCCTAAGTTCAAATAATGTTACAAAAATTTCCTAATTAGTCTTTTATTGTTCATTTCTATTGAGATATTAGTGGAAGAGTTTATTTTTATCATTTTTGCAATGAGACTATAAATGTACCTCTCTAAGATGGAGATGGGGGTTTATGAATTTTGAAAAGAAAGAACTTAAATTGTAGTTACGTATTTGAGTTTTTCTTAATACAAAGTTGAACCACTTGCAGTTCCGCAATGAGAAAATTTACAGTTTCTCAGGTACTACTATCCATTGTTTTTATTTTTTTCTTTGAAAGGAATTGTTCATTTCTATTGTTCACATATATGTGTTCTAGTCAGTGTTTCAGGATCACTATTGACATGTTTGATTGAAAATTATGTTATACCGTGAATAACATAATTCTTATCATATGTGATGTTTCACTGAAATTAATTAAATTAAATTAATTTCCATTTGATTGAATTAATATTGTAATTTCATAATAATCTATATTATTATGCTTGTTACGACATCTTTCTAGCACATATGTTTTCATATTACTCGAATACTGTAATAAATTGTAGTAATTTGTAATCTGTTTGTCAAAATATATTAATATTTATAAAGAATTTTTGTGATCAACATCCATCCCACTTTGCACAATTTCATTAAAGGGTAACTGGTCCAATAATTCCAGTCGGAGCCACCATCCCAAATGGAAAATGGTCTAATTTAGGACTCGACTGGGTGGTTTTCCCCCATTGTTGATGAGGTTAATTCAAACCATCAACATTTATGGTGCTAGAAGGAGGGGCAACAAACTATGAATGGCAAGAATATATCACTCTAAATCAAGAGGCCATCCTAAGAGTCAATCCCCCTCAAAATCTCCTCCAACTTCTAGATCACATTCCAAGTCACCTAATTCTCGATCTGAAGTTGTTGAACCATGTTCCAAATTTCCCAGCCTTGTTAAAAGATCAACTAGTGAATCCTTTCTAAATACACTGCTTTTAGATCAGCTGATTGAATCTCCTGAACTTCAAACACATACATAAATTGGAAGGAATTTCCATTTATGGAGAACAACTCATTCAACTTGAACCTTCTGAGGGTAGTGTTACATCTTCACTCAAATCTACTAAAGTCCTTACCAGATCACAAAGTGAGAAACTTGGAGTCAAACCATTCAAATTCCATTACCAACTCACAAGAAAAAGAAGCATATTTCTAGTGTCGAATCCTTGACTAGTGAGAACGCGATATCTTCTCCACCCCATAATTCTACTATTCTTCCTACTTCTTCTCATACTCTTTGACATCCTCCTTTACCGTACTCTTATAATCATTTGATATCTTCATCCACTCATATTCCTTCTCTTGAATCAACCAACACTACTGTTGTCAGTAGTGTTGCTGGGGAAACTATTTCAATTGTTAATAATTCAATTGCCCCTTCATCAAGTACATCTACTTCTCGATCTACCTCATCAACCACTGGGCATATTTTTAATCCTAGAATGTAAAACAGGCCATGGAACAATACAGGAGAAGTTACAATGGATCGTCCTCTGCACCATCTCCCTAAGCATCTAGAGAGATGGTTTCCTAAATTTAACCCTGATGATGGACTTCCCGCATGAGAACATCTACATAATTTTATGTTGGAAATTAATCTTAATGGAGTTTCTCTAAAGAGGATGTAGTGTGTAGATTATTTCCTTACACATTTGAAGGATCAATGGGGTCATGGCATTTCTCTTTATCTATTAGATCAATTAATAATTAGGATACATTCCAAGAACAATTCCTTAAGAAATTTGGGGATGATAAAACAATTACAACATTAATTAATGAATTTCCAAATCTCAAAGCCTCACCAAACAAGAAGATTAAAGATTTTAATTCAAGGTTTAATAAAATTTTGAATAAGATCCCAACTATGTCTAGACTTGGTGTCAATGTTCTTATTGAATGTTATATCAATGTGTTGACTTCAAATATCGCTATGTTCATTGACAAAGCTCAAAAGGCAGTACTCAGTGATAATATGAATGAATCTATGGTTGTTGAGAAAAGGGTATTAGCCATCGAGAAGAAAAATGTTGCTGAAGAAAGAAAACCAGCTAAAAATGGCACTTTCAAAGAAGAACCCAAAAGAAACCCTCCAAATATCCTTACAATCTAGAAGGTTTACAAAAATTCAACAAAACCATTTCCAATGAGATGGTAGAATTAAATAAGGAAGTAGCCGAAACTTCAACAAGAAGACCTTTTAGACCAATAAAGTGAAATCAACCTGTTCAATCTCAACCACTTGCTTAGATATCTATTGTAGATTTAGATAAAGAAGAGGAGGAGGGAGGAACAATGTTAGCATAAGATGCAGAAGAAGAAGAAGTAACATAAGCAAATGGGCTATGGGATTTTATCCTTACTACTTCAGAAAATGAAGAAGAAGAAGAAGAATATCCTCTTGTTAGTACTCGAAGCAAAGGACCTACAGATATAACACAAAAGAATAAAAAAAGTCCAAATAACTCATCAAATGAAAAAGGTACGCCCAAAAAGACCTCTAATCAATCTTTAGGGTCCACATTGAATTATTCTAAAACTCCTCCTACCACTTCTCCTACATCAAAGAACCTAATACTCTTAGATACCATTGAATATAACATAGTTGAAGATATGAAGAAAACTGAGGCTATTATTTCCCTATACGAGGTCAATATGTTGAAGCAACAATAGAAATTATTGCTTAATGAGTTGAATGTAGTGCCTGCTTTCCCATTACCTTCAATTGCTGTTACCACTAAAGCCTCTAAAGGAAATAATAAGCCTCCTCATACCTCTTCTGATAAGATGGATCCATTTGGTGCAATTTTGATTGGAGATAGGTCTAATTCACATACACCTTTGTTTCTTTTAACTTTTGAACTTTTCAACAAAAATGTTCATAATTTTCTTGTCGATCCCACTGCTTCTTCCAATATTATGTATGCTTGAAATTGAATGTAAAACCCCAGAAATCTGTTGTACAAATAGTTCAAGTTGAGAGAACAAAGGTTAAAGTTCTAGGAGAGATGAATGCATTTTAAAACATATTATCCTCCAACTCAAAGGTGTTTCAAATTATTGATATTCTGGTGGTTGATATCCCTAAATTCTATGGTCTTATTCTAAGTAGGGATTGGTTTGAAAAGTTACATCACTATTTTGAAATAGATTGGTCACATCTTTGGCTCCCTTACAATGGAAAACCTAATCAGACCAGAGTTGATAGGGAGAAACACATGAAATATATTGTAACTGATCTTGATGAAGAAAATGGGCCGGTGACTTTCACTAATAATATCTTGGGCAATTATTCTGATGAATCTTTCTTTAGCACTTTTTCTTCTCAATCTCCCCCTTTCCCTATTGAATCTGTTATGTCACATATTAATTTTTTTTTCAAAAACTGACTCATAGGTGTGTAATTATTGTAGAATTATCTATAAATAACTTTGATAATTTCTTTTGGACTCTTTATTTTGATGGATCTAAGTCCAATGATGGTGCAAGAGATGGTTTCATATTAGTAAGTACAAATGGAGAAAGAACTATGATTTCTTGCAGACTAGAGTTTGAATGTACCAATAATGTGGCTGAATATGAAGCACTTGTTCAAGGATTACATAAGGCTATTAGTATTGATGTTAATTTTCTTAAAGTGTTTGGTGATTCTGAAATCATTGTTAAACATGTACAAAATAATATTCATTGTGTTTCAAATCACTTAAAACATGAACAATGTTTGATTCAAGACTTAACCTCCCATTTCTTAGCATTTAATATATCTCCTATCCCTATAATTCAAAATGTTAGTGCATATTTATTGGCCAACATTGCTTCTAAGCTCATTCCTCCTGAGGAATTTAGTCCTCATAGGTTTTCTATTGAATTGATTTTTGAACCCTCTATCCTCGATAACGTTACTAATTGGAGAGTGTTTAATGACAATGTTGATACTTTGAGTATTCTTACTCAAAAGGAACATACATAGATCAAATTATTGATGAGGATGAACATGATAAAAATATTAATATGTCCTCGGACGAGAATTCATTGCCGAAGTCTGCGGTGAAATTAGATCTGTATGAATTGAAAGATAGATTTACAAAAAGGACCAATTGCAAGCTCCAAAGCAGTAATTTAAGTTTGTAATTCATCAATTTAGGTCTGAAGAAAAAACACAAAACATTAATCTAGGACTCAAACTCTCCCCTGATGAAAGACTTACTTTTATTCATTTATTAAGAAGATACAAAGATGTGTTTGCTTGAAGTTATGATGAATTAAAAACTTATGATACTTCTATCATTCAACATACAATACCAATGTTGCCAAATGTTAAACCAATACAACATAAGATAATAAATATTCACCCCAATCTCGAGTCACAAATTAAAAATGAATTAAATAAATGGCTCAAGGCTAAAATCATCTTTCCATTTAGACATTCTAAATGGGTATCAAACCTTGTTCCTGTTAGAAAAAAGAATGGGGATATTAGAATTTGTATGGATTTCTAAAACTTGAATAGAGCCTCTGAGATCAACAATTTTCCATTGCCTCTTGTGGAGCAAATCCTACAATCAGTTGCAGGTTCCAAGCTAATGTCTTTCTTAGATGGTTTTTCTAGTTATAACCAAGTTCTTGTTCATCCTACAGACAGGTTGGAGACAACGTTCAGAACCAAATGGGGAACATATGCATATCGTAAAATGCCCTTTGGTCTGATAAATGCAGGAGCAACATTTCAAAGAGCCATGGACATAGATTTCAGAGGTTTGATAAAAAATCAATATTTGTTTACTTGGATGATATCACAATTTATTCTAAAATGAGAAGTAACCATCTTCATGATCTAAAACATATCTTTGAAAGATGTAGAAAATTTGGAATGTCACTTAATCCCAAGAAATCATTATTTTCTTTAAATGAAGGAAATCTTTTAGGATTTATTGTTTCAAAATATGGAATTTCCATAGATCCTGAAAGGGTTAAAGGCATTTATGAAATTCCTTGTCCCCACAATAAAAAGCCAATGCAATCATTTCTTGGGCAAATAAATTTTGTTAAACATTTTGTCCCATATTTTTCACAAACTATTATGCCTCTTCAAAATATGATTAAAAAGAAGGCAATTTATAAATGAGGGAGAACTGAGAAAACATCTTTTGAATCCATCAAACAAACTATTATTAATTCTCCTTCGTTATCTTCTCCTAATTATTCTAGAGAAATTATTTTATGCACTTTTGCCTTTGATTACTCATATGCAACAATGTTAACTCAAAAGAATCAAGAACATCTTGAAGCTCCTGTCACTTTCTACAATTCAACATTACATGGAGTAGAGTTAAATTACTTGGAAGTTGAAAAACATACTTTTGTAGTCTTCAAATCGATCAAACATTTTAGGCCTTTTCTCTTAAAGTCACGTACATAAGTAATTGTACCATTCCCAGTTGTTAAACAATTACTAATTCAAAGAGAATTAGGTGAAAAAATATCCAATTGGGTCATGACCTTACAAGAATACGACCTTGAAATTAAACCTGCTAAAACTATTAAAGGACAAGGCTTTTGCAAATTGGTAGCTGGTGCATCCGAGAATACATATGAAGCTGATACATGTGAAAATATTGAAGATTCAGAGGTATGTCTTGTTAACACTGAATCCCAATATGTAGATCTCATTTTCCGTTTAAAGAATGTCTATGCACCAGTTGAAATTGATTCTATAAATAAAATAGAATTAAGACTGAAAGAAAATCAATATCAACTTGTGAATGGTATTTTATTGAGAAAAAAATATGATTTTGTCTTATTTAGATGTCTTGAAAAATCTGAAGCTGGTTTTTTTTTGCAGGAAATGCATGATGGACCAGCTGGTGGACATTATGGTGGAGATACTACTACTCATAAAATCCTCCATGTTGGATAGTACTTGCTAACCTTATTCAAGGATGCACATGCATATGTTAGGAAATGCAAAATCTATCAAACTGTTTCAGGAAAAGAGAAGAAAGAAACCTTAACATTGCAACCAATGAATATTAAACAACCATCCAAGCAATGGGATTTAGACATTATACGTGGGATTTTTCCTCACTCATCCAAGCAACATAAATACATTCTCACTGCAACCAATTACCTTACTAAGTGGGCAAAGGCAGTCCCTCTAAAATTTGTCAATTATGAGGTTGTAATTGAATTCATTAATCATCATATTATTAATAGGTTTGGCCTTCCAAGTGCTATTATGTTTGACAATGCATCCTATTTTTCTCGCAACCTAATAACTGAATTTGCATTAAAAATAGGTTTTAAGATTAAATATTCCACAAATTCTTATCCCCAAGGGAATGTACTAACAAAATCTACGAATAAAAATATCTTGAAAATTATAAAACAAACCATAGATTAAATCTAGAAGAATTGGGATAAAAATTTAATTTTTTCTCTGTGGGCATATAGAATAACCCATAAGGCTTCCTTAGTATTTAGTTTATGTAAGAGAAGCTGTTATGCCCCCATTGTTGCTTTTCCTTCACTAGCTCTGGTTCATTCTATTGAAGAGCAACCATGTTCCTCCCTTCAATTAAGATTATCTCAATTATTGAAATTAAAAGAAGGGAGGGATAAAGCAAAACACAATTATGCTAAACGTTGGAATACTATTAGATCATGGTTTGATGCAAGTTCAGTTAGAAATAAAGTTTTTGAAGTCAGTGATCTTGTACTGAAATGAGAGAAAGCTCATGAAGAAAAAATTAAACACACGAAATTTCAAAAGCTTTAGTTAGGACCATTTTATATTGTGGTAAAAGATTGGCACATCTACTTTAATTCTCCAATATTTGTAGGGAAGGAAAGAGTCCCTACCTATAAATGGGCTCATCCTTAAGAAATATTTTTCTTAAAATTCAAGCTACCTTTTATAAATATGTAAATAATAATATGTATAAGTCGGTTTGTCTTTTAACTATTTTTGTTGAATGTTACTCTTTTGGTTTGTACTTTGGTAGTATGTATTAATATTCTCTAATCATTTTTATGAAATTCATTTTTTAAAGGAAAATTATCAATAAAATGATTATTATGCTATTTTTTAGAATTTCATAAATATTAAAATCTCTGATATTTATGATTCTGCTTCTATTATTCTGCGAACTATTCATAACCTAAAATCCATAAAGGGCTATTTTGTCTCGTAACAAGCCGTAGGTTAAGTAGTTACTAAAATAGGTAAAGACTATGTAAAAAGGTTTTAGCTTCCTATGACTCTATCTGTCATTCTCAACTCTTAAGGTGAAGATTTACCTCCCCGTCCACTAATTAAATATTTTTAGAGTGTAATTAAAAAATATTAAACTTGAAAGACAAGGGGTCTTATTAAGAGCTAACTTACCAAGATCATGCATACTGATGGTATTGACATTAGCAAATTTGGTCACCAAGCTAGGGTAATGGCTTAGAGTCAAAAGTTGTAAGACAAGAGGTCTCATCACAAGCCGACTTGTTCACTATCTTCAATACTTGTGTATTGCATTGTCAATATCTAGTCACCAAGCAAGGACAATGAATTTCAAGGAAAAGTAAATAATAAAAGTCTAAACTAAATTTCCCTAAAGTATTTACTAATGGATGATATACTAGTATTTCCTTGGTTAAAAGGTAACCTTGTCGAGGCTATGGACGCCTGCTGACAATAGTGGCACTACCTATGACATCGGATTCTATCTTGATGCTAAACTTATATATAGTCTTTACCTCATCAATATAGCTAACATTAACACTTGGCTACTAGAAATGAATTATGTCCTTCATATAAATAGGTTGTGAGGTTTGCAAATAATAACTTTTCTTTTCGGTTTTTAGAGAGACTTTTATAGAAAATCTGGACTTTAACATTAAGATTTCTTCATATTTTTTCATTTTTCTTTCGAATTTCATTAGTTTATTCAGAGATAACGATTTCGCCCAATGCATTGCCAATTGTTGTAGAAAACAACAACCTCCCATTTTTCTTCTAAGACATAATAATAATGGGACCCTTTATTTTAGTTTTGTTTCTAACTCATCTTAGGTTTGCTTAAAAATAAGACTAAATGGAAATTAAATTTTAAAAAGTATTGAAATATTATGAGAGAAAACTATAGTAAATTCCTCATCGGGATAAATATTCTTGGAATAGCTTTATCGAAACTTTTTAATAAAACATTACGAGATCTTTCCTTTTCAAGATCTGACTTCTCGAAGTTCCAAGATAATTTATTTATATTTGTGACATTTTATATCGAGTCTTCTCTTATTGGAGCTTTATACATCATAACTATTATTTAAAACAACTTATGAGAAGTATCTTTTCGGAGAAAAATATTAAATCAAAATTTTCGTATATTAGTTAGAACTTCATGTCTCGGGGGCTTCACGTCTCAGAGCTTCATGTCTTAGACATTTTCATATCGGGATAGTTCTATATCATAAGTACATTTAAAATTCCCCTCTGATGTCTCCATTCTAATATTTGACGTGACACTTTCACATGGTCCATCATCCTTCCATTTAAATGATATAACGTATTAATAATGGTTCTCTAATGGGTTACAGTCTCACATTAATTAAGCCTTGGTTTTCTCAATTTATTTTTAATAAAATGTTTTTAAGCCGAATTCCATTTACACCATTATGAGTCGTTGTAAATTGTCTTTCTGCTAAAGCTCTGTGTAAGTATTTTGCAGGTGAGCTCAGATGCCCGATACTTAGAAGAAATGAAGAAAGGGAGTAAAGAGAAGAAAAAGGCTCCACAACAACATTCATTCTGCAGGCCCATTTGTTTAAAATGTTGATCATAAAATTCCAGGAGCAAGACTATTTTCAGATACCGTATGTAACAGACATGTTGGGCTTCCCTCCTGGGAAGCAATTTATCAACATTTTGAAGATGAGGAGCCTAAGGTATCCACTAGAACGAGCACAACTGATGATAGAACTCCTGTTTCAGAAGCCACAACAAGGGTTGCCACTAACTCTTTTCTTCACAACATTGGAGAAACACTGCAATTATTACCTTACACAAACATTGTTTGTTGGATAGTCAAGAATTTGGATATTTCTAGGAGACACATTCAGACCAAAAGTGGAACAATGATTGGGTCTTTTACTAGTAATGATTTACAAAGCGTGTATCATCCACCAAATCCTTAGTATATATATATAATAAAGAGTATGCCAAGGCTTTTATAAATGAACATGCGCACCGCTAAAAGAAATAAGACAATGGAGAAAGGACCCAAATAAGCAAAAAGCGGAGGAAACCGATAAGTATTCACTCGATTCCCTCACCTCCCATTTTTCCCAATTAGCAGCCATGATGTATCGATTGCATGCACTACCTAATGTGTCAAAACTCCCAGACACCTAGGTGCCTCTAATCGATGGATCTTTTGAAAGTTTTATATTTGATTGGGACACCCTTCTTTTTGATAACCTAGCGACACATATCTTAGCTTTCCAACATGCTAGAAGTATTTATGAATATAAGTTTATCCCTTTCTACATATCTGCTTATGTTATCAATGCACTGTGTTTTTCTATGGATTTTCCTACGACAGGTTGGAAATGGACTATCCAGGATCCAAAGCCTATTCAAATTTATCATGACATCATATGGGAATCCAAATACTTTCACATTTATATAGATTTGTCACAAGGTAATGTTTCCAATATATGAAGCCATTTTTGAGTTTTGGCCACCTAGGATGTCACAAGAAGCTATGAATGATCTACAAAAGGCCAGAAATTGGTGTGGTGAAGAGTTAGTCACTTACATCATAGTTTGGGGTAGCCTTGCTCATCCTCATGTTTTTACTTTGTACATCCCAGATAGATTAATTAGTAGGGAGGTGCCTTACCAGGCAGTGAGTTATGGTATTACTAAACTTTTGAAAGAATCAAATAAAAGTGCATTGCCCTTTTTTCCTATAAGATTTCATATATTTTCATTAGCCAATTACGATGATGCTGAGAAAGAAATCATGGTTATTCAAGCTCTCACATTTCCCATTCTTCCTAACAGGCAATATGATCCAAGTTCCATTGTGAAACTTTTTACTGCATGTCAAGGTATTAGATAGTTCATCGATGAATAAGACAAGTTAGATGATATGTGATTGACTGGTTTGTATTGCAAGTGGAACTAGATGGAGAATTCTAGTAAGAGCCTCAGTATATATTGCGGAAAAATATGCTCATTCTTTGGAACTGATCAATAGAGCAAGTTAAAGTGCAATGGAAGCACTTTGGGCTTGATGAAGCTACATGGGAGATGGTGGATTAGATGCGAGCTATGTATCCTTCCTTGTTTATTGGTTGAGGAAAAGCAACCTTGATATGGTGGTTTGGTAGTTGCTTTATGGTGGTATAGTATTTGCTTATGATGGCTTGGTATATGCTTCATGGTGGTTTAGTATTTGCTTTATGTTGATTTTGTATATGCTTTATGGTGATTGATATATGCTTTATGATGGTCGATATATAATCTATGATGTTTTTATATATGCTATATGCTGTTACTATATGTTTGATATATGTTTTGGTATACGATTTGGCATATGTTTTGGTTTATATAGTTTTGATGATGTTGCTATATGTACACATGTGTATGGATGTAAATACTGTAATGAGCTGTGTTATAAAACTCCACTATGCAGTATGGGTGTCATGTTCATGTGGTCATGTTATCATGATGTTGTGATGTTATATGAGTTGGCACTCACCAGGATGATCATTGTAAATACCATGATGAGCTGTGTTATAAAGCTCCGCTATGCGGTATGTTGTCATGTTGTCATGATGTTTTGTCTTAAGTAGATTTTTCATTGTAAATACTGCATCGAGCTGTGTTATAAAGCTTCATGAGCAGTATGTCTTCTTTCAGTAGGTTGATGAGGTATATGTGTGATTGAACACCAAGGACAGTGTCCCCCAAGGGGGAGGGTTCTGTAATAGACGTGGTGAAAATTCCATGCAATAAAGTTAAAAACAATAACCACATATGAATGAGACACTTATTCCAAGCTGAACATTGGGCAAGACATCTTGGGGGTGTTCATTTGGTTGTTTATGGCTAAGGAAATTGGCAAAGGCAATGACTAAGGATTTGGAAAAGAAAAATGGCATTTTTGGCACAATTATTTATGAAAATAAGTGAAATTAGGAGAAAAAGGAGGTGAAAGGTCTGTGAGGTTGCATGTGAGGGGGAAAATGAAATAAAATAATGGAAAATGAAATAAAATAATGGAAAATGAAAAAAATAGAGGCCTCATTCATAAAAAGGATTCTGAGGATCAGTTGGTAGCCTTTTGTCAGTTTATCTTTGGAGCTATTTCATTGTTCTCTCCCTCTCTCATACTCTTAGACACTTAGATTTTTCTTGGAGCACTTTGGCATTGGAGCAAGAAAGGAAAAGAAGGAAAGAGGAAGCAATGATCAAGCATGGAAAGGCAAGATCAAGCAGCTACAACATGCTTCATTGTCGGCATCGACTTGCATGTGTATTTTCCTTGCTATATTTGGCATGCATGGCATTGCATGTGGTTCTTTTCTATCATGGCATGGGTTTTTCCAAGTGTGACAATGTTTTTCAACCTAGCCTTTCCATGTCCAGATAACCATGGTGTGATGGGGGTTCTCATGTTTGGTTGAGCTGGATTTCTAGATGGATTTGAAGCTGAGTGAGGTGGATCTCTGAAATGGTAGAACATATGGCCTAGTAACCACTGAACCAAACTGTGGGTTGTGGTAAATCCGGATTTTATGTTGCCTCAGATGGCCTAGGAATCCTTGCTAGTGAATGGCAGGATATGCAATAAATCCTAGAGGTGGTTTTCTCTTTGTTGGGCCTAGTAATCCCAGTTTTGGGATATGTGGTAAAGCCTCGAGAGTGGGTCTCAGTTTTGATCTAGGTTTGGATTGTGGTAAAGCCTGAGAGACTAGGAGATAGGAAAATTCCTCACGGTGT
Organism: Pinus taeda; assembly: GCA_000404065.3. NCBI lineage: Eukaryota > Viridiplantae > Streptophyta > Pinopsida > Pinales > Pinaceae > Pinus > Pinus taeda. Next base: position 90,936 of record APFE031672978.1, on the reverse strand, counting down.
AGGTGGATAAATTCGATGGCATCCATGCTTGTTTTAGTGGTCAAGTGGAGATCATGGTAAAGCCCGTTATGATGTTTTCATTTGTTGGCCTAGTGATCCGAGATGGATTATGGTAAAGCCTGGTTTCTATTGATGAGGGTGAGGTGGTTTAGCCTTTATATGCCCTGGTTGAGTTCTTTTGGTTTGAGTCCCACATTCATGCTTGGAATGTGGCATGGGGGTGATTGGATGAAGAGAGACTTGGCTCAACCAATCTATGGTCGGGTGGAACGTGGTAGTCCCATCTTCGGTTGGTTCATTGCATTGATTAATGTGAAATTCGTTCCATTGATTTTCATGTGTAAATGTACCAATGTATATATGGATTTTGATGGATGATATGTTTATTGTAATTCTATTTCTATTAAGCTGGTTATATGTTGATTTGACGACAACAACTATGTTTGGCTATCAACATGCTTTTACTTGTTTTTGAATGGATATTGTATCTATGACCTAATAAGTGATAAGGCAACAAATGACATGAGGAAATAATGGTTCATGACGATTCTAAGATAAGTAAGAGATCCCTACACTTAATTTTGTTACTTACACCTGTAGGTTACATGTCGATGATATGTTTGAGTAAATGCCTGTCATAGCTAGTAAGGGTCTAGCTAAGGCCTTGATCAACTATTTACTTTTTCATCATTGTCTCCCTGTACTTTAGTTAATTATGAGTTTCCATTCCATTCTGGGCAGTGGCATGGGCCTGAAAAAGTGGCTCAAATCCCAGAGTCATTGGCACAAAAATGGCAAGTTTCGTCCATAGTCACTGGCATGTAGGCATATGAGAGTGACTTAAGGTCTCTGGTTGCTCCCTTGGCCATAGCATGAGAGCGACTGAGCCTTAAATTGTCCGGAACAAGAGTGGGACCTAGGGACAGGTTGTCTGAGTGGCTGACTTGTCTCCTCAGGGTTCTGTTGATGATATTGGATGACCGTATGTGATGTTCCATTGATTCCACTTCCTTAAGGTCACCTAAGAGGTTGAATCTGATCATAGTAGCCTCTCGTATCATGTTTACCCTAGTTGGCATGGTAATTTGGGTGGATGTGGGAGGAGGGTATTATAGAGTGGTATCAGAGCATAGTTCAACTCTTGGATTCAATGGGTTGAATGTGTGTTGATCATGCATGCATGTCAGTTGCATGTGTGTCTCTTACACTCATATACTTGTTGCATTTGCCTGATGATGGATTAGGGTTGTAGTATGGTTATCATGGAGAATTTGATTTTGATTTCATGAAGAGTAATTAACATGGGTATGTGATTGACTGTAAATCATTATTTGTCACTTACATGTTAATTTTATGTTGCCTATTTACATCCTTGTATGTTAGGTTACATTTTGAATATTTTGATTACATTCATGAGTTTTGTAGGTTGATTACAAGAATTGATTGATTATGTTCGACTACATGCGGTTATGCGTATTTGTAGTTGGTTAGGCCTTACTTATGCATATTGTTGGTTGCATGTAGTAATGTGTACAATGGAGTAATGGTTGTTTTCATACATGAGATCATAGCATGCACTATCTATATGGCCTTGCATCGATGACTGGATCCTAGTTAGAGTGATGCATATGTGTTGATTCATTTATTTGTGCATGTCTATATGCTGTTATGATTATGTTATACATTTATGACACTGATTTGGTCATCTTGCAGACAAGGTATCCTCCCCAAGCTATAATAAGGTACGTAAATTTATTGTGATTGGGTTTATCTAACATATTATGCATTGTAGGAAGAAAGAGATCAAATGGCTAGCAAGGTAGTAGACTATGTAGAATCTCCTTATGCATCAAATGAGCAAGGTGGTGTGGGGCATACTTTTGATTTGGCCAATACACTGAGAAGCTTGAAGGAAGAGATAAGGAGTTGTAAAATAGATAATGACCTAATCATACAAGCAAAAGAGAAGCAAGCGAAGGTTAATGCTATACTTCTTCATATTTGTCGGACTTGCAACGACAAGGGTCACTTTAGATCAGCCATGCACATGAGGATGGGACTAATGGAGAATATGTTACTAGATCTCCTGGTAGACATAGGTCAGATAGATCTGACACAATGAGAGATGGTAGGTTTTTGGACACTCTGGAAAGGAGGGGTGACGAGTACATGTATTATTCTAGTTCTGGTTTTGATAGACATCATGATCGTTGTCGCTATCATCCTTACAAGAGGAATGATATGGGTACTTGTCGGATGAATTCAAGAAATAAAAACCACCTAATTTTGATGGAGATGTGAAGAAGACAGAAGATGCAGGATACTTTGCATGAACAAATTCTTTGAGTTGCATGAGTACACAAATAACATGAAGGCCCAGATAGCTATCTTTAGCTTGAAAGATAAAGCAGACATCTGGTGGGAAGATGTTAAGCGGGTTAGAAACATCAAGATAGATGACTTGAGTTGGTGGGAATTCAAAAGAATTTTCAGGAAGAAGTACTTGTTAGAAAGGTACTATCATAATAAGGCAAAATAATTCTATGAGCTAAAGATGCGATCAATGATGGATGAAGATTACACGACCAAGTTTCTAGAGCTATTGAGGTATGCACCATAACTTACCGATGAGAAGTCTAAAGTTCAATGGTTTGTTAGTGGTTTTCCATTAGTATTTAGAGACCGAGTTGAGTGTGCTGAGCCTCAGTCACTTGAGGAAGTTATTGGAAACTCAAGCATTGCTATGAACAATCAAAGTGTAAGAATAAATCTTAGCATGGATGGAAAGGAAAGGATAAAGGTAGAGGTAAATGGCAGCCTAAGAGAACAAGGCCTCAACATGCAGATGAAAAGAGGATGTGGCACCACAGAAGATATTTAATGCAACTAGATAAGGACGTGAGTCACAAAAACAACATAGAGTTGTTGGTACTGGTCGGTTGGAGTGTTGGACATATGGTAAGGAGTGCCTTAAAAGAGATTGTCCATAGAATCATGGTGGTAGGCCTCAAATATACAGTGCATAGGAGGTGCAGACTATTAGGGACGTTGGTTAGAGTATTCCACGCATCTATGCAGTAGTGAACAACATGGAGGCAAAACACTAGGAATCTATTAGTGAGATGGACGGTAAGCTTTTTCATCAAGTTATTTCTATTTTGATTGACCCTGGATCTAATTATAGCTATGTTAGTCCTGACTTGGTGGATAAGTGTGGTTTGAGTAAGGAATTGCATGCAAAGTCTTGGTTAGTGCAGTTGGCTACAAGTACAAAGAAGCGAGTTCATCATTGGGTAAGAGCTTGTGCATTTGATTTAAATGGTATGCCTACAACAACGCATTTGAATGTATTACTGTTGGGTTCATACAATATGTTATTGGGCATGGATTGGTTGTAACTACATAGAACCAAGGTTGACTGTTATGACAAGGATATTGAGTGTATTGATGACAATGGAGAACCAAGAGTCTTGCAGGGGAAGAAGAAGGCCACATCAGTTAGGATGGTGACAGCTATACAAGCAAAGCATAGCCTCAGGAAAGGGTGCAAGCTATTTGTAGTACGTATTTCTAGTGATAAGCATAAGGAGGTCGAGGATGCAGATGTGTTGAATAGGTACCCAATGTTGCAACAGTTTAGGGATGTATTTCCTGAGGTGATTATAGAGTTTCCACCTCATAGGAAGGTAGACTTGAGTTAGTTCTAGGGCAAACTCCAACATCAAAAGCACCTTACAGGATGAGCACATTGAGTTGGTTGAGTTAAAGATGCAGTTGAAGGAAATGTTGGACAAGGGATATATTAGGCCAAGTGTATCACCTTGGGGCACACCGGTCTTGTTTGTGAGGAAGAAGGATGGTACCCTCAGATCATGCATTGATTATAGGAAGTTTAACAAAGTGACTATCAAGAAAATATATCATTTTCGAAGGATTGATGACCTGTTCAATCAGCTGAAGGTAGCAACAATGTTCTCGAAGATTGACTTGAGATCCAAATACCATCAGGTACACATCAAAGAGGAGGACATTTATAAGATTACGTTTAGGACCAAGTATGGGCATTGTGAGTTTGTTGTTGTTCCATTTGGCTTAACAAATGCTCCAACTACATTCATGTGTTTGATGAATAGTGTGTTGCGTCCATATTTGGATAAGTTTGTTATTGTGTTCATTGATGATATATTGGTATATGATAAAAATGAGGAAGAGCATGCCGAGCATTTAGCAGCAGTGTTGAGGTTGTTGAGAGAGTATTGTATGTTAAGCTCAACAAGTGTAGTTTCTTTCAGATTGAGGTGCACTACTTGGGACATGTTGTCTCCAAGGAGGGGATTACAGTAGATCCAGAGAAGATAAGGGCCATCATGGAGTCTATAGCTCCTAAGAGTGTGGATGAGGTGATATATTTCATGGGTCTGGCAGACTATTATATGAGGTTCATTAGGAACTTCTCACAGATTACTTATCCCAGTACATCATTGTAGAGGAAAGGTAAGAAGTTCGAATGGACTAAAGAGTGTGAGGCTAGCTTTGAGAAGCTCAAGTAATTGCTGACAAATGCACTAGTGCTACATATTTCAGATCCAAACAAAGAGTTGGTAGTGTGTATAGATGCTTGCAAGAGAGGGCTTGGTGGAGTCCTTATGCAGGATGGACAGGTGGTATGTTATGAGTCTCAGAAACTAAATGAGAATGAGTAGAACTACTCGACACATGATCTTGAGTTAGAAACAATTATACATGCATTGAAGATGTGGAGGCACTATCTTCTTGGCAGGCAGTTGTGCTTATGAGTGATCACATTGGGTTGAGGTATTTTCTTGACTAGCTGAATCTAAATGCTAGGCAGGCTAGATGGTTGACCATGATCAACGAGTTTGACTTCAAGATCAAGTACATCAAGGGTAAAGAGAATAAGGTGGAAGATTTTCTCAACACACAAGTACAAGTACATCACTTGAAAGCTATGAGCTCCTATGGGACAGACTTATAGGATAGAATCTTACAGGTAGGAAAATAGGATGTCAGGTATATGGAGATTGTGCATAGGTTGCAACAAGGTGATAGTATAGGTATAAGTATAGGTCATGGTACATGTATAGGTACAAGCACTGGTACATGCATAGGTGCAGGTGTAGGTGGACATTACATGGACTATTGTCTTACACCAGAGGGATTGGTCAGGTTCCGAGACTGGATATATTTACCGGATAACAGTGAACTCAAGAAGGTGATCTTAAGGGAATTTCATGTGAAACCTTATTCGAGTCACCCAAGTTATCAAAAGACAATCACAATGTTGAAGGGATATTATTATTGGCTAAATCTTAAGAGAGATGTAGCAGAGTTTGTGGCTATATGTTTCCACTCTCAGCGAGTGAAATCGGAGTGAAAACATCTAGGTGGACTCCTACAGTCGATCGCTATTCCCGAGTGGAAATGGGAGGTCATTTCCATGGATTTCATCACAGGGTTACCGAAGGTAGGGAAGCAACATGATTCCATCATTGTCATTGTGGACAAGTTAACAAAGGTTGCACACTTTGTTCCAGTAAAGTCTACATTCTCAGCTAGTGATGTGGCACAAGTATTCATCCAAGACGTGGTTAGACTACATTGTGTTCCAAAGAAGATTGTGTCAGACAGGGATGCGAAGTTCACTTCCAAGTTTTGGAAGGAATTATTTATAGGTTTGGGCATTGAGTTGGCCTTCAATACAACTTATCATCCGCAGACGGATGGAAAAATAGAGAGGGTCAACGTTAGAGGACATGTTGAGGATGTATGTGATCCATCGACAATGCAAGTGGGAAGAATATCTCCCTTTCGTAGAGTTCACATACAACAATGGTTCTCAAGAGTCACTAAGGATGAGTCCCTTTAAGGCATTATATGGGTGGAGTTGTAACACTGCCATTAGTTGGAGTGATCTAGTTAGCAGAGTATTGATTGGACCAGATATGTTGGGAGACATGGGATAGGAGATGCAGATGATCAAGAAGAATCTCAAGGCAGCTCAGGAAAGGCAAAAGAGTTATGTAGATGGGAACAAATTGTTCAAGGAGTTCCAGGTTGGGGAACAAGTGTACTTGTGCATCAAAGCAAAGAAGAGATCCTTGCGGATTGGCTCATGTGCCAAGCTGGCACCATGGTTTTGTGGAGCCTTTAGTATCATTGAGAGGATTGGGCCAATAGCCTATTGACTTGCCCTGCCTCTGACAATGTAAGTCCACGATGTTTTCCATGTGTATTTGCTTAAGAAGTATGTTAAGGATGTTGATCATGTGATTGACTGGTCTATATTACAGGTGGAGCCAGATGGAGAATTCCAGCAAGAGCCTTAGTATATATTGCAGAAAAATTTGCTCATGCTCCCAAACCGAGAAATAAAGCAAGTTATTTTGCAATGGAAGCACTTTGGGCCCGATGAAGCTACATGGGAGATGGTGGATCAGGTGCGGGCTATGTATCTTTCCTTGTTTGTTGGTTGAGGAAAAACAACCTTGATATGGTGAATTGGTGATTGCTTATGGTGGTTTGGTGATTGCTTATGGTGGTTTGGTAGTTGCTTTATGGTGGTCTAGTATTTTCTTATGATGGCTTGGTATATGCTTCATGGTGGTTAGTATTTTGTTTACGTTGGTTTAGTATATGCTTTATGGTGATCGATATATGCTTTATGATGGTTGATATATGCTTTATGATGTTTTGATATATGCTATATGATGTTAGTATATGTTTGAGATATGTTTTGGTATACGATTTGGCATATGTTTTGGTATATATATTTTTGATGATGTTGGTATATGTACACCCATGTATGGATGTAAATACTGCAACGAGCTATGTTATAAAGATCCACTATGCGGTATAGGTATCATGTTATTATGCTATCATGCAATTATGTTATCGTGATGTTGTCATGTTATATGAGTTTGCACTCAACAAGATGATCATTGTAAATACGATAATGAGCTGTGTTATAAAGCTCCATGAGCAGTATGTCTTCTTTCAGCAGGTTGCTGAGGTATATGTGTGATTGAACAACGAGGACGGTGTCCCCTAAGGTGGAGGGTTCTATAACAGCCCTGGTGAAAATTCGATGTAATAAAGTTAAAAATAATAACCACGAATGAATGTGACACTTATTCCAAGTTGAATGTTGGGCAAGACATCCTAGGGGGTGTTCATTTGGTTTTTTATGGCTAAGGAAATTGGAAAAGGCCATGGTTAAGGCTTTGGAAAGGAAAAATGACATTTTTTGCACAATTGTTTATGAAAATAAGGGAAATTAGTAGAAAAAGGAGGTGAAAGGTCATAGGTTGCATGTGAGGAGGAAAATGAAGGAAAATAATGGAAAATGAAGAAAATATAAGCCTCATTCATAAAAATGCTTATGAGGATTAGTTGGTAACCTTTAGTTAGTTTAGATTTGGAGTTCTTTCATTGTTCTCTCTCTCTCATACCCTTGGACACTTAGAGTTTCTTGGAGCACTTTGGCATTGGATCAAGAGAGGAAAAGAAGGCAAAAGGAAGCAAGGATCAAGAAGGGAAAGGCAAGATCAAGCAATTATAACAGGCTTCATTGCAACTATCAACTTGCATGTGTATTTTCCTAGCTAGATTTGGCATGCATGACATTGCATGTGGCTCTTTTCTATCATGGCATGGGTGTTGCCATGTGTGACAACCTTTTCCAGCCTAGCCTTGCCATTTCCAGATAGCCATGGTGTGATGGGGGTTCTCATGTTTGGTTGAGATGGATTGCTGGATGGATTCGAAGCTGAGTGAGGTGGATCTCCAAAATGGTATAACACATAGCCTAGTAACCCTTGAACCAGATTGTGGGTTGTGGTAAAGCCGGATTTTGTGTTGCCTCGAATGGCCTAGGAATCATTTTCGGTGAATGGCAGGATATACAGTAAAGCTTAGAGGTGGTTTTCTCTCCATTGGGCCTAGTAATCCCAAGTTTGGGATATGCGGTAAATCTTGGAGAGTGGGTATCGGTTTAGGGCATAGTGATCGAGGTTTGGATTACGGTAAAGCCTGAGAGACTAGGAGACAGGAAAATTCCTCACGGTGTAGGTGGATAAATCTGGTGGCATCCATGATTGTTTGACTTAGTGATCATGTGGAGGTCATGGTAAATCCTGTTATGATGTGTTCATTGTGTTGGCCTAGTGATCTAAGATGGATTATGGTAAAGCCTAGTTTCTATTGATGAGGGTGAGGTGGTTTAGCCTCGGTATGCCCTAGTTGAGCTCTTTTGGTTTGAGTCCCACATTCATGGTTGGAATATGGCATGGGGGTGATTGGCTAAAGAGAGACTTGGCTTAGCCAATCTATGGTCAGGTGGAACGTTGTAGTCCCATCTCCGATCGGTTCATTGCATTGATTAATGACAAATTCATTCCATTTATTTTCACATGTAAACGTATTGGTGTATATATGGATTTTGATGGCTGATATGTTTATTGTAATTATGTTCCTATTATGCTAGTCATATGTTCATTTTATGACAACAACTATGTTTGGCTCTCAACATGTTTTTACCTATATTTGAATGGATATTGTATCTATGACCTAATAAGTGATAAGGGAGCAAATGACATGAGGAAATAATGGTTCATGGCGATTCTCAAATAAGTAAGAGATCCCTATACTTAATTATGTTATTTACACCTATAGGTTGCATGTCGATGATATGTTTGATGAAATCTCTGTCACAGCTAGTAGGGGTTTGGGTAAGGCCTTGATCAACTATTTACTTTTGCATCATTGTTTCCCTGTATTTTACTTAATTCTGAGCTTCCATTCCATTATGGGAAGTGGTCTCGACTCTGGGCCTGAAAAATTGGCTCAAATCCCAGAGTCGTTGGCACAAAACTAACAAGTTTCATCCATAGTCGCTGGCATGCAAGCCTATGACAGCGAATTTAGGTATCTAGTCGTTCCCTTGCCCATACCATGAGAGCAATTGAGGTTTAAATTGTCCAGAATAGTAGTGGGACCTAGGGACAGGCTCTCTGAGTGGCTGAATTGTCTCTTGAGGGTTCTATTGATGATATTGGATGACTGTATGTGATGTTCCTTCGATTCCACTTCCTTAAGGTCACCTAGGAGGTCGAATTTGATCACAATTGCCTCTCGTCTCATGTTTAGCCTAGTTGGCAAGGTAATTTGGGTGTATGTAGGAGGAGGGTGTTACACCCTATGTGTTTTGTTTTGGCTATCATTGAATAGTTGGAGGGTCGAGGCAACGAGCCTCTAGATTCCATGTGGACCATTGATCTGCTGAGTGGCTGGTGGGTAGAGGAAGATTGACTTACACACATTTCTACCAACAATCTGTTCGAGCCAACATGTACAAAAAATTGATCTCAGCCTCTTAACAAGATTCTGACAATTGAATGACATTAATTTATGGAACCACGTATCACTTTATAAATTTAGATGTATAACCAACGAAGAGGATTCAAAAAATTGATAGTCAAGAGATCCAACTATCCTTAGAAACTAGTGGAGCACGTGACCAGAAAAGCAAAGAAAATATCCTAAACCTGTTGTTAAAATCTTCGACCACCTTGCAATAGTTCATTGCTCCATAGGGTTGCAAAAGGTCAATCATAGATAGTAAGTTAGTTGTACATCTTGTAGAGAATTCATACGACATTTATAGTGTTGAAGAGGGAGGGCTGACCAGATCTCTTGGAGGGAAAAATTTGAATTTAAAAATTTAACATTGGAGCCAAAAACCCAAATGATTTTAGGACCAATAATAATTTATTTTTGAATTGTTTTTCATTCAATAATTTTTTCTTTTGACCTCAAAATGTTAAATTAAATTCTTCATAAAAAAGTTCTTCTCAACCTCATGATTTGAGCAATTCTCTGGCGAATGATGAGTTTCCACATCATCCATTTTTAGGGACTTTGACCACATGAAGGGGGCTCCAAACTTTAATCAAGCATATCTTTGTAGTCGAGAAGAACCACAAGGAATGCCATATATCATTGGAATCAACAAGATGAGGAACATCAAATGAAGACAATCATGAGAGAAAATATACTGACCTTCATACTCAAAATTTTCAACAAGTATGGGGCATTTAGGGTTACCTATCATCTGGAGTTTCCAATCAGATGAAAATTGAACTAATACTAAGATAATTCAAAGACCAATGTTAGCATCAATGGCAACACCATTCAACAAAAAACATCAAACATAATTAAAATAGTATAAATAAATAGGAGCAAAGTATTACAATTGGGAAAAACCATGGGAAATGATCACCAATTTTTATTTGGTAGATAAAATACATCTCTAAGCTTCAACTCATCTCAATCATTTTCATGTGTGTATATATTGGAAAATACATCTAAAAGCTTCAGCTCAACTCAATCATATTCATGTGTGGGCATTCTCTTAGAAGAAGGTAGACAAATACCCTAGGCGCAATAACATGGGCTAACAAAAACCAAGGCCCTAAACCAGCACTCTAGATTAAACTCATTTAATTCATTTCCCGAATCAATATTAAAATTTCTAACATTTCTAAAGTATATATATTCCCTTTTCTTGATATGGTCAAAGTGGACGGTATTTACAGCGATATTTGCCCATGGTACGGATCCATGGTATTTGCCTTCACTTTTCAAGGGAAAACAATAAAATAAAGTTTCTAGAGAGTCCATCAAACCTATAAAAGGGGATAGGAGCTAAGCCTTTGGGACATTTTGAATTGTCTATTGAATTTGTATTTGTTGAGAACTTGGCCAGGCAAGTTCTAGTTTGATCCTAGGAATGAACACTGGGTGGGTGTAATTTGTCTGGTGGATACATATAGGGTTCAGGAACGTGCTTCAGTGTTTAGTTGGTTGAGTCTTTGTTGAGCAGTCGTCTTGGCATACATTGTCCTAAAATTATTTATTAAATAAAGTGGCTACGATTTCTGGTTTAATCTTGTGTTCCATGTTTTGAAATCTTATAGTGGTATTAGAGATTTGCATCCTACCAGCCTGAGGGTTTTATGCAAATAACTTTAATAGGATTTATTCTCACCTTTCCATTTTTGATGATATTTAATATCACCCTAGCTGGTTTATTTTGGAAAGTTTCCTACTACCAGTTCGAGGAACGTATCTAGATTTATATTAAAACAGAGATTTATATTATAACAGACCTAGATCTATATTGGAACAAGGGTTTCTTTTTGCATCTATTGTTTCTGGTTTGAGATTGTTGTTTCTAGATTGCTGGTTTTGGGTTTCTTTGTAGGATTCTTAATCACGGTGGGACATGGCTAGATTGAAGGGTTGAAGAGGCCATTACATGGAGTTGGAAGGCTGTAAAGCCTCACGACATTTACAGAAAGGGCATGACAGGGCATTAGAGATCAGAAGCGCGAGAGTTATTGATATATGAACCACTGGGCCGGGGGTGCCAAGATCATTTTTATTTTTGGCATTTCAATACGAATCACCAGGGATTTTACATCTATATGCATCAGATCTTGCACTGCAATTTCCAGATCCAATTTTGTTGTGACAGTGCCAAGGGAAGGAGTCCAATCAACCTATAGGAGGGCCGAATATATTATTTTTACCGGCACTAGGAGAGCTAAGCTATTTATCATTCAGAGGACAAGTTCCAAGAAAATTTTCTACCACCATCAGCTGATATCAAAGTCATTGTGTCCAGAAGTTGAGGGGCTTGCAGTGGTTGAGATTAAATATACGGTGATTGTCTTTTTTAGATCCAAGGACGTGTAAGTAAGGAGCCTGTTCCAGATTTATTTACGCTAAAAATTTCAAGGTATCATGACCGCATTGATTAGGGAGCCGTAGTGATTAAAGAGCCAGACCATTGAGGGTTGTTTTATCATTGTACCCAAGGTTGTTATGTGCATTTTTCAGATAATAAAGGCTGAACCAGGTGCCAGAGGAAGCTCTATCACTGTTATAGAGGAGATCGCACTCCTCAGCGCTATGGGCCATTTAGGCCACATATACAACTGAGACTGTCGGAGACCAGAAATTTGCAGGCCCCATAGGAGGGGGTCGTGCAAGGGTCGTGAGCCAAAGTTTTTGTACGCAAAGACAAGGTGGATCGTGTGCAAGGGCCATGGGTCATTAACCAGCGTGAGGTGAACACTCAATCCAAGAGCCGTGGGACAAAGGCCATTTCAGTCTGTTGAGAGCGGATCTCAAATTCCGTGAGCTTCTACAGTCGATCGAGGTGCACAAGGGTCGCCATGCAGAGAGGCCGAAGCCAATAGGGGCGGACACTCGTATCATTTTGCAGAGAACGAAGGGCTGTAACGATCATTCAAACACATTGTTGAATAACAAGGTCTAATGCCCCCTTATCAATCTGTCGACGGGCTAATTATGATCATCAATTGGTACACGAACCTGGTAAACTATATTAAAGGCACACGTACCTGGTAATTATATTAAAGTCAATGTCTTGGGTGCCATAACCAAATAAAGTGGTTTCAGCCATTTTAATGGTGCAACATATGGAATGAGTTTATTGATCAAATAAATCACATGGAAAAGAGTTTATTAGGGTTTACGTGGGAGGATTTTATTAAATAAAGTAAAGGTCTCGTTTGAAAATAAATAAAAATAAAAATAAAATAGAGTGTTGGAAAATTGTGGCCATATTTTCTGTTTGGGTTGTTCAAAGGTGTGCATTGTGCAGAATAAAATAGATTCATCAATATCAATAGCTGGATATGAACTTATGAAGTGAAAATCTCACCTTGGGTGAATTAAAGAACTCCAATTTCCCTCGTTAAAATTTCGGAAAAGTTGAGCCATTATTGGTGGTCGAATGTGTTGGATTTGTGGTTGAGTTATTCCCCGATCACCTTCTTGTTGGGTTCAGAAATTTATCAAAATCAAGTTTGCATGTATAGTAGAAGAGTTCATATGATCTGGATCATAAGCAAAAGATTCATCAATAGCTGGATATGAAGTGAAAATCTCACCTGGGGTGAATTAAAGAACTCCAATTTCCCTCATTAAAATTTCAGAAAAGTTGAACCATTGTTGGTGGTGGAATGTGTTGGATTTGTGGTTGAGTTATTGCCAGATCAACTTGTTGTTGGGTTCAGAAATTTATCAAAATCAAGTTTGCATGTATAGTAGAAGAGTTCATATGATCTGGATCATGAGCAAAATTATGGAAGAGGCCAACTCATCTACATAAAAGTAGGCCAAAATTTGTGACGCCCAACACTGTATTTTGCTAAGCGGCTGAAAAGTTGTTGTAATCAAGGGCCGAGGGTGTGTGGGTTGAAGGATGAGTTATTTAGCATGAACCAAGTTCCATCTTGTTGTTATGGTGTAATTCTTTTCTTCCTTAAATTCAAACAAGGTTAATTGACGGTTAAGCGTCAATTAAGATTTGAAAATTTGTCTCTATCAGATATAGCAAGGTGTTTAAATTGTGATCACATACAAACGAAGATTCTAGGTGATGTCTCACTGATCAAAGGCATATTATTTTTTCAAGATAAAAGGATCTATTTCTATAAAATATTCCACCAGCTATTGCACGGATTGATTTTGCAGAAAGTGTCCTCCATTGGGTTATTATTGCAACAAGTTGTTTCTCTGCTCAATTTCTCAAAAAGGGTGAATTGTTATTGAAGAAAGTTGGGGAGAGAGCGGGAAGGAAATCCATTGATGCCAAGCCATAATGTCATCACTTTACTTTTGGATACGCCTAAGGAATCAATATAGTGTTACATTAGCAATCAAAGGATATCGGGAAAAAAAGATGTAAAACGCAAGTGTCTCTTTCAACTTGGATCTGAATTGCAACAAAAAAATTCAGTCATAGACCTTTGTAAGTTGGAGGAATTAGACACGTGTCTATCTAGGGTGCAACAGCCAGAATGGAAGAGGCTCTCAAGCCATCCATCCTTGCATTAATATATTCAAAACTATGGGAGCATCCTTGTGAAGAGGTCATGCTCACAATTGCTTCTTGTCTTAGTAGGATTGTAGCTTTAATGTCGCAACTACTAACTTACAATATTGATATCATGAGAGAGATATTGTAGCTGATAGTAGAAGCCCTTCAAGGGTTGAACAACATCATGCTTCCTACCTTTAAGAAGCGGCACAAAATCTTAAAACTCATGGCTGAGTTTAGCTTTGGCACATTCATGCTAAATCTGGAATGTGAGGACTTAATCTTTCAGGTGTTTTAGAACTTTCACACCAACATTACATTAGCTCATCCAGACCGTGTAAAAACAAGCATGCAAAAGATTATGCCATTGTTTTTAGAAGGCGATGTTAACATTTGCAAGATACTAAGATCCAAACTAGTGATCATTTGGAGAAAGGAACTAGTTGCATCACCAACTGCCCATGATCTAGTTGAAAGGTTAGTCATGCAAAAGGATTGATGGAGGAAGCAAGAACAAAGAAAATAAAACTTGTAACAAGAATGAATTAGGAAGGAGAGGACTATGCTTTATCTGCAAGGGGTCTTGGGCATCTAACCATTCATGTCCAGGTGAAAGGAAAGAAGCAACAAGGAAAAAACAAAAGGAGATGCCTTTGGATCAGGAGGATTCATCTAAGGGATCTGATCAGTCAAGTGCAGATGGTGAGCAACAAAACAATGTTATTTAGAGAGACTTGCAGGACAAGCCGATGATATTCATTCAACTTGACAAAGTACATGGGGAAAGGAAGGAGGTAATTCTTCCTAACAATGTGATAAACTCTTGTAGAACTGGGTCCTCCAGGAGCACATCCATAATAATAATAATAATAATAATATCCATTTTTAAGGTCACAGTCAAGCCAGACACCAAATTGGTGTATGAGACCCCCTTGTTTGTGGGACAAGGGACTCACCTCCACGCAGCAATTTGACTGCTAAGTTTACGAAGGCATACATACTCTACCCCCCTCTGATTTTGAACCTGTAACCTCTTATGAGGAAACACATGATCTTAACCATTAGGGCCACTCAAGTTGTATCAAAAACAAACTAATACCCCATCAAAATAAACCATATATAATTTTTTATAAAAACAAACTAATACCCATCGAAATAAAACTATACTATAGCATACATATATATAATACCCATCGAAATAAAACTATACTATAGCATACATATATATATGGGGTGTGGCAAAACTATAAATATGATGCGAGTTCTCCTTGCTGCGTTGGTGAACCTCATACTTCCATGGTAGGCCCTTCTTTAGTTGACCATGTAGTTGGACTCTTGGAATGCGTACTGCAATGCTCCCTCGACTTGTGGAATGTGTATTGTTTCAATTGACCATTTTAATAATCATCTCGGTGGTCTTAGTAGTGGAGGGTAATCATAAATAAATTAATATAATTTAAATGCAATGTTTTATTTTTTGAAATTTATGTATCTATACGATTTCATCTTATTTAGAAAACATTTTTAAAGTTAAAGTACGTTGTTTTGGTGTAGTACAAAACGGTTTCCGTTTTGGTATAGTACAAAACGGTTTCCATGCGATTTAATTTTTAAGAAAAGTTATGATCGTGATTGGTATACAAGTTGTTTTTAGTGTTATTTTTTGAAAGTTTTTCCGATGGGTTTTTTGGTCTAATTTCTCCAAAATCTAGCAAGAATTTATTGAAATTATAAGTTTGATGGATAACTTCTGTACAATCGAAGTTCACTGAAATTATTCAGGGTGCTAAATTCATATATACACTCACAAAACCAGTATAAATAACATAAATCAAGATTTCACCTCAAATTCTTTTACGAGAATCTAACACTGAAAATCCAAAAAATCACATTAAAAACAACTCCATTCACATATCCTACTAACAAGTTGAATGCAATCAAAGTAAATACCAAACCGACGTAGATGCCAAAGTCTCCCATATGAATTCTTTTAAACTATTACTTTTGCCAACCCAACAAACAAAATTGGGAAAAAAAAAACAACCACAACAAACATAATTGATAACAACTAGCAATTGTCCCAAAAGGTACAAAGAGAGGCCAATAGGATTATTAAATTGGAATTGCAAAATTTAGTTACAGAATGAAATCTGATCTATGAGGAGCTTTGGGGGCCTATAGATTACAAGAGAATAGCAGAATTTTTTCAGTAAACATGTTAGTTGCGTACTGATCATCTTGGTGGTTGGAGACAAAACTGGTGTTTATACTATTTTCCACAACTTATTCAATAAAATTATCATATTCATGGAATTTAAAAAATATATATTATACATTAAAGTCTATAAAAAATTATTAAAACAACTACACAATACACCTCTACTTGCTTTTAATAAGACTCACTAATTTTAAAATTTATAAAATATTCATAAATAGTAATTGAGCTTTTAAAAATATAAAATTTCCATAATGGCTTGCCAAGAGGTATATAGGGTGTCCAGAATTGCCAAAGTCTGCTCACTTATAGAGATTAAATGTATCCGCAAAAGAAGAGATTGTCGAAACCATCAATGCAGGGTTCATGTTTGATGTCCAAAATGGAACAATAGTTGATTCTTGAAGTACATATTAAATTTCATGATATTTATAAGCAGTGCTTCTTTCACGAATCCCTCTCTAGAGGGTTTCTTGTTTGTTCCGTTAGTACTTCACACAGATTACAACCCTGTTGTTGTTTTTTGCCCTCACCTCCTTAATTCAGAGTTTTCACTTTTGTAGATAAACCCCCTTAATGACTAATAATATAGACTTGTATGATTTTAATGTGGCCTCCAAGCAGCCTTAGTCCAACAGAGGAAATGACCCAATGAAACCTTTGCTTAATCATTGTTTGTAATTTTAATGAGTTTTCCTAGGACTTCAGTGCTTGGAAACCAAGAAATAGGTCTCTGTTTCTGCAACAAAATGAAAATTACAGAAATATAATGGTTGATGTAATGTGCCTAAAACAGACTGAAAAATGACCTATTTGCATAATCTAATGTGCCTAAGTTGCAAAGTGTTTGTTTCTTGAGATAAAAATTAATTTAAAACACGAAAATAAAAAAAGTTTAATCAATAACCAATGCCTTCTATGGAGTCAAAGAACAGGAAAAGATAGAAAGTGAATTGGACACAAGATCATCCAAGTCCTATTCACTCAATTCCTGTCAAGAACAAGATCAATCACACATGAAAGTCTGAGATATTAGAAGTTCTACAGGTGAAAACCCTATTGTAGTCACCAACAAAATCCTATGTCCTTGTTATCAAAATTTGTAGGAAGACCAAAGTTCTAACAAGTTTGGACAACAACACTCCATACTACAAATAAACTCTACTGAATGGGACAGTACTAGTCACAACCCAATAAAATTATCATATTCATGAAATTTAAAAAAAATATATTATACATCAAAGTCTATAAAAAAATTATTAAAATAACTACACAATATACCTCTACTTGCTTTTAATAAGACTCACTATTTTAAATTTATAAAAATTAATTCATACAACAATAATGAGCTTTAAAAATATAAAATTTCCATAATGGCTTGCCAAGAGGTATATAGGGTGTCCAGAATTGCCAAACTCTACCCACTTATAGAGATTAAACGTATCCGCAAAAGAAGAGATTGTCGAAACCATCAATGCAGGGTTCATGTTTGATGTCCAAAATGGAACAATAGTTGATTCTTGAAGTACATATTAAATTTCATGATATTTATAAGCGGTGCTTCTTTCACGAATCCCTCTCTAGAGGGTTTCTTGTTTGTTTCGTTAGTACTTCACACAGATTACAACCCTGTTGTTGTTTTTTGTTTTTTTTTTTCTCTCTCGAATTTCATGTCCCCAACCAAATCGCAATGTTCCACAACCCGCCCATGTAAGACTGATGGAATAACTAATGTTTCAGACTGTTGTTTGAGATTTTGATGGAGGCATTCAGCAGTACCATGGGGTGGGACTCTGCCTGTGTATAGATCATTCTGCAATTAAGGGAATACGAACAAGAATAGCTGCTTAGCAGAAGGTTGACAGAGTACATCACGTAGGTGATACAGATCAATGCTATGAGTGAGGCCATCAGTTTCCTGATCCTGGATCCAATGCCTGGGTTTCTAGAGCCAACAGCCATCTGTTCCCATGCAAGTTTTTGAAGGTCTTTCTGATCTTTCCTAGTGATGGCCATCATCATCCTCTGATTGTTATGCCAAGGTTTTTCTCTGTCACATTTGAACAAATTCTATTAAAATTGAAAA
>APFE031672978.1:34901-71239 GCA_000404065.3 Pinus taeda | reverse complement strand
GGCATACATACTCTACCCCCCTCTGGTTTTGAACCTGTGACCTCTTAGGAGGAAACACATGCTCTTAACCATTAGGCCCACTCAAGCTGTATAAATAAATAATATGAGTAATCAAGTATAATAGTAGTCCACCTGTGCATCTATGTTTAACAACTAGAAATGATGAACAACAAATTATCTCCATAGATGGAGGAGGCTAAGGAAACTTGAGTGAGGAGCCAACAATAATGAACAAGCATGATCACGAGGGGAACCATGGTAGACATAATGTGCAAGATGAACCATTCCTAGAGACCCAGTCAAAGGCTCAAGATGAAGCTATGGTCATGGGCATCTGGTGGAGACAGGTACAAAGACATTCAACATGGCACCAAAATTTCTAGTAGAGGAATTTTAGGGAAAGATCACGCATTTCAAGACAGATCTTATGATGTTGAAGCAAAGAGTCCAGATACCCCTAGACACTATCTTACAAGAAAAAAGAAAATTTGAGGAGCTCATAGGGGTATGTGCCGACGTAGAAGCCAATTTGTATAGTGTAGAGGAATGTCTCAAGTCCCTCACAATGCAACAAGAGGAATACAAGTTGGATTTCCAGAATGAACCTCTATAGGAGTACATAGATAGGGCTTGCAACACTACCAACCTACCTTTATACATTAGGGAAAGCAGAGAAGTATTCCCCAAATGGATCAAGCTGGGTGACCAAGTGGAGCAACATGAGTTGAACATCAGGAAATGCCAACATAGTAGACTTATTCCATGTGCAGGAATTCATGCATTAGATCCTTCCCATTGGATGGATTAGCGAGAGATTATGAGTTGGAACTCTATTGATGGGATGAATCCTAGGAGGATACTCTTAGCCAAGGACATGTTTAGCTTGAGCTCTTAGGCACATACAACAATGGAGGGCCAAGATTGTATCATAACCCACAGGCCCCAGGATTTAGGTGGCATTGGGATCCAACTGAATCTATTGAGGGTAGGATTGGTCGAAGAATTGTTTGGGATCCAGGTATCGAAGGATCTATTCAAGATCATTTAGCATGAAGCCATGGGATAACAGGCTGGTTTGTATGGGATCCTGGTATCAATATACATATGATTTTGATAGAAGTGGATTTCTTGAGGGAAACCAATCTTTGGGCAAGAGGATTTGTAATATTCCTTTTTCTTGATATGGTCAAAGTAGACAGAATCTGACCATGGTATTTGCCCATTTTATTTTCCTTTGCTTTTGAAGGGAAAACAATAAAATAAGGTTTCTAGAGAGTCCATCAAACTTATAAAAGGGGATAGGAGCTAAGCCTTTGGGGCATCTTGAGTTGTCTATCCATTTTGTATTTGTCAAGAACTATTTTGTATTTTTCAAGAACTTGGTGAGGCTAGTTCTAGTTTGATCCCAGGGATGAGAACCACGTGGGTGTAATCTCTCTTAGAAGAAGGTAGACAAATATGGTAGGCACAATAACATGGGATACCATAACCAAGGGCCCAAAACCACCATTCTAGACTAAACTCATTTCCCAAAACACCTTTGAATTTTTCACATTTGCATCCTGCCAACCAAGGTCCTTTAAAGCTCTTTCTTATCCCTTAGCAAATTATTTGTTTACATATCAACTGGATTATTTTTTGTGTGAATTTTCTCCAACTGTAGCAACTGATTATCTATCACCTGGAAAGTCTAATGATATATGACATCAACATGCTTTGTCTTAAACTGAGTTTGAGGATATTTGATAAATGGATTGTACTTTGGCTATCACAATTTAATGCCATGCTTTCCTTGTTGCAGAACTAGTTCCTCATCCAAAAAATTTCCTTGCATCCATCAATTGTTGCAATATTCTTAGCCTCAGTAGTAGAAAGAGCCACCATACATTGGAATCTAGATTACCTATGAGATTTCAACCCCTACAAAATTATAGATGTAGGTTATTTTGGATTTTTTGGAATCCACATAGCTTGCGACATCATCATTTGTAAATCCTCCAACAAGGTATCAATACCTTGGAAGCACAAATAATAGTGCACTAAGCCTTAAATGTATCATAAAATCTATTTAACTACATACTAATCTTCTTTTCTTAGGTTTACAAGAAAAATACTTATCACTCCTAGTGAATACACAATGTTAGATGAGAGCAAATTGCATACATTAGTCTTCCTAAAATTTTGATTAATTGTTGCAATTACTAGTTATTATTCTCCTATATTTTTATATTTTTTTGTCAACTGCAATTAACTTGTGGCGCCACACACTAAATAAAATACAACTGCAATTTCACAAAAAATAAATATCATAGGAATTGAAAAATAATGCACATACACACAAATATAAAACACCAATATTTTTGGACAAATGTCCCTTGAAAAGCCCCGAAGAGAAACCTAGTCTGTAAATGAGGGTTTTATTATTAAAATTCTTCAACAATTTGAGAGTACATCAATCTGCTTTATTGCCATTGGAAAAGCTCCATAAAATTTTCTCCACTACTCCAACTGGAAACACTAAGTTTCCTCTACAAAAATCAACTCGGCCTCCTCCAACAAACTCACACTCTTTGCCTGCAGCTTGCATTGGATCCTACAACTAGCACTAACAATTGAGAATTCGTCCAGAAATTCGTTCTGATGAATATACTGTTGTCCTTTGTCCTCTAAATCTACTCACACCTCCTTCGAGAATTATTCTAACAATTGGAAATGGAATTTACTGCTCTAGCAATTCACATTGGGTACACTGGCTAATGGAATTTAATGCTCTAGCGATTCACATTGGGTAAACTTGCTATTTTGTAGATAAATTTGACCTTTCTTTGACTCTGAGAATACTAGAAATCTTCGTGGAAATCTCCTCTGGAAATCTTCTTAGGAAATTTTCTCTCAAATTAGCCCTGCTAAAACCCTTATGCTAACCCTTATGCTAGTGTTCCTACCCTTCCTTTGCACCCTTACTCTCACAAGAATTTTTGCCTGCTTCATGCTCTCCAAATGACACTTGATCTCCTATTATAATCTCTCATTGATGAATCAATGACCATGATCTAATCATAATCAATGGCTAATATCATCTCAACTCCAAGTGACTTTTCCAGATGTCTCTAGAGGAAAATAAATTTACCCCAATTAATATTTATTAATTAAGTAGTTTCCCTCAGTTAGGAAAATTTAGTTAATTGCTTAATTAAATCTAATCTAGGTTTTCTTTTTAGGGAAACCAATTCTGGATATTAGAGAAAATGTGTTCCCTAACCTCATATACACAATTTGAGATTGGAACACCTATTCGAGCTGCACAAACTAACAATCTTCCTATTGTTAATGCATATGGAATGAAGAATTTGGAACTAGAAAGACACATTTTAGGGGTGCAAATTATATATGATGAGAAAAGAAAGCAACTTTGGCTCTCACAACAACAATACCTTGCAAAAGTATTCTAAAAATTAATATGGGTGTAAACCATTTGCTTCTCATCTTAATTAAGATGAGAACAATAACCTACTAGTATTGAACCAAAAACAGAAATGTCCAAAATTCCATAAATATGAAGCTTAATGTATGCAATATGCACTTGCCATGTCGTTGTGCATTCATTGGTAGTGGAGAGTAGCTTTCTTGTAAATCCAAGCAAGGCACATTGATATGCAATTAAATGGATTTAAAGATATATTAAAGTTTTAATTGATTATTGTTTGTTTTTTCAAGGTATAGATACCTTGTTGGAAGGATTTAAAAATGATGACATGACAAGTGATATGGAATCTAGGTCAACCAAGTTACTTCAAAGATCTTCCTTATCCATTCACAAATTCTTTGTCAACATATTGGTTGGATTGTTTTCGACGTATTTTTTCTAAATGTAGCGAGCCACCATCTAGTGCTTGGTGAACCAATGATATTTGATATCAATACTCTTTGGCTTAGAATAAATGTTGAGATTTTTTCCAAAATGGATTGAGCTTTGGCTCTCACAATTCAGTACATGCTTTTCTGGTTGTATATCTAATTCTTCAAAGAACCCTCTCATCCAAATCATTTCCTTGCGTGCAACAATTGTTGCAATATAGTTAGCCTTAGTGATAAAAAGATTCACTATACTTTGCAATCTAGATATCTATGTAACTCTTGCCCCTGATAAAATATAGATAAAGCTTATTATGGATTTTATAGAATCCACATCCCAACCATATCATCATTTGTGAATCTTTGGACAAGGTATCATTACTTCGAAAGCACAAACAATAAACAATTGACCCTTTAATGTATCTTAAAATTGATTTAATTACATACCAATGTTCCTGGTTTAGGTTTATAAGAAAACTACTTACCACTCACAATGAATGTGCAATGTGAAGACAAGTGCATATTGCATATATTAGGCTTTCTCTGGTTTTTTACTTCAATAATAGTAAGCCATTGTTTGCTAATGATGAAAAACAAATACTCTATATCTACTATACTCTATATCTACTAAACCATTGCTTGCTTATTAATAATAAAAATCAAATACTCTATAAAAGATTAATATATCTTTCATTTTTAACTTCCATCTAGTAAATTTTACCTTGTGTTTATCACCTGAAACACCTGCTCCATTGCAGCGACATGAAAATGAACTTTGCATATATGAAGCCTCCGAGAAACACTTCTTTATACCAATGGTTAAAACATCTTAAAATAAAATTCTTACAACAAATTAAGAACAAAATGTGTGTATATATATATATATATAAAGTAAGTAAACAGTAACTTTCCCGAAAAACAAAAGTGATTTAGTATGAAAATAAATTATAGGTAATATAGGTGTAAAGTTAAGAGCAACTTTCATGATAGTGAGTGATTTATCATGTAAAGTAAAACGTAACTTCAGAGATAAAAAGTGATTTATTTGATAAATACACTTACCGAAGATATGGCGAGATTTCGTTGGATTCAAAATTGGAATATGTATGTATAATTTCGGTTCAATTTGCACTAATTACCTGAGCAAACATTCTGGTGTGTAAAATCCGGGCGTGTTTTAAGGCTGTCATCCCTTTGATAGTGACTCTTCAATAGTCTCACTCGAGTGAATATCCTCTCATTTTCTCAATACATTATCTGCAATGACCAACGTTCTGCTCGTTCTTGGACCTTCGGTCGCTTATCGGACGGGCCCAATCCAGGGTCAACCGATCAAGAAGATGCCCTCCATTTTAAATAGTAGTCTAATTGTTAGGCGTTTTTGTTTTCTGGCTGGATTCACAGCTTACAACTTTTAAAACTTATAAATTTTAATGGTTTAAAATCTGTCAAATTATATAATTAAAATTTACAATTCTAAAAATTTACAATAAAATTTACAGTTATGGTTTAAAATGTGTCAAATTATATAATTAAAATTTACCATTCTAAAAGATTTCAATAAAATTTACAGTTCTAAAAAATTACAAATATTGACTATAAACAAATGTCCAGGAAAAAAAGTTAAAAAGTGTAAGAGTTAAAAGATTAAACTATGGTTTACTAATTTACCCATGCGTCTTCGATCCTTTGAATCGAGGTTATGGAAAATATGGACCAGTTGGCGGGCCGGCCATACCGACCATTATTGGTGAAAGTGGACATTCTTAATTGATACCTTCCTTTCCATGTTTGCATGGAAGATGCGGTGGCCCATTCTGGAGGAGCCAGCCCTGATCAGAAAGCAGCCCAAGCGCCCTCCCCCCGCCACCTGCACATTACTTTGCATAACATGCACGCTATGATTTTACTGCCAGATACAAATAATCTACATGGACGCTACGATTTTACTTACAGGGACAAATAACCTATTTTGTATTTTACCCTTATCATTATGATTACAACTTTTTCAGTAAAGCTGCGGTTTAGGTTGGAAGTGATGTTTTCATGTGTTGTTGTGAGTTTCCAGAGGGGGTGTGATTTGTGTGTGCTTTCTATCTCAGTTTTTAATATGGTATCAGAGCGTGTTCTGGCTTGACTACCTGGAAAGATAGCCAAGAAAATGAGAATGTCTTGAATTTTATTCTTATGTAACTATATTAGAATAGGAGATCATGTTGTGTTGTGTTGAGTGTTTATGTGAATACATTTTGTTTTTATAGATCTGTGTGTTTGCATGTACATCTGTAGGTAGATCCATATGCAACAAATTCCACTATGGTTCAGATTGTTGGAAATATTAATCTCAACTACCACCCTTAATAAATTGACAACAACCATACTTGCCAAACAGGTCTTTTGTAGTTAGGAAATATTAATCTCAACTACCACCTTTAATAAATTGATAACAACCATACTTGCCAAATAGATATTTTGTAGTTAGTGGATTTTGTTTGCAGGCTAAAGGATAGAAGTTTTGAGCAGGACTATCAGTTCTAACACATCAACACACATCAAACATTTAACAAGGAATGTGCACATCAACACACATCAAACATCTAACAAGGAATGTGTATTTAATGTAGGGTTGGTAAATATGTATGGTCAAATAGTCTATCTTGTGTCTTAATGATTTGCTCTGTCATGTATTAATGTCTCAAAAATGTATGTTTAGATAAATATGAATGTAAAAATCTTTTGTATTAAAGAGAGAGTTGAGAGGGTGTAACTCTGAGAGATAAAATTCTGGAGTATTGGGTTTTATTGTGTGTTACTTTGCAACCCAACTTTTATATTTTATTGTGTGTTACTCAACAACTCCTAGTGAAGTGTAAATCACTATAAACTTATTTTACTAGTGAAGGAGCCCCGCACTCTCCATATGTATGTATTTCATTTATTAGAAATATAATCCAAAGTCTTATTGTATTGTTCTAAGCTTTTACTCTGTTTTATCGTGAGTTAAATTTCTGTTTTTTAAACCTCTGAATCTACTTTTATTTTACAAGTGAAGGAGCCCCACACTCTCCATATGTATGTATTTCATGTATTAGAAATATAATCCAAAGGCTTATTGTATTGTTCCAAGCTTTTACTCTGTTTTATCGTGAGTTAAATTTCTGTGTTTTTTAAACCTTTGGATTTGGAGAATTAATCTCAACCACTGATTTGTTGAGATAGACTCCTCTTCTCTACCTCCCGTAAAATTCAACAAAGATATCATCTGTGGCTCGCGGGCAGAGAGAAGAGGCAGGAGCAAAATATATGTTTTTATAGTCTCTACTAACACATAGTCGTGGGTAATAGCCACAATGTGTAATAGTTTTGTACAAATTTTTCAAAGAGGCCAGCCACAAAGGATGGAGATACGAAGAAAGGAAATACAGGAGCATGCGACAATGACCGTGGGGGGGATTTGTAGTAGAGGTAAGGGACTTTGCATGACATTGTAATAAAGTTTGGCTTGGCACCTGCAATACTGTAGTGGAGGTGGCTCACTGTAAATGTGTTAGAAAACCTGTACAGATGAATCTAGCTAATAAAGGTTGAACACAACTTTGTAGAGCAAAAACACTAAAAGAAAATCAAAAGAAGAAAAGAATGATTCATAGAAAATAGGCTACAATGCTCATGATATAGCATTACTGGGTGAAGATCCCAAGGTAATGCACCATAGTGGTGATCAATGATAAGACTCAACACCTACAACAAGTTCCGAAGAGAATTAGCTTGCGAAGTGAAAGAAGGGGCAAATCAGGGAGTAAATCACACAGAAGAACTAACTAGTTGTAGAGTTAAAGAAGGAGCAAATCAAGGAGTAAATCATGCAGAAGGAATCTTGCATGTAGTGCCATGCTCTAACTAAGAGTCTGCATGTAGGTGTGTAGTAGTTTCAACACCCCCTTTGAACACCACTATGGGGAAAAATAGAAAATGGGCCCTGGCAACTAAAGCCAAAGGTCACCCAAAATATAGTGGAACTTGTACTAAAATTGAGGAAAGAGGGAAAACCTCGTGGGAAACCCCCTGCCCCTCAAAATACAATGTAATCAAAATAAAAGAGGAAGAAAAGACAGTTGCTAAGCAACTGTGTCCTTCACTCCAAGAAGATCGCGCAGAGAGTGAAACTTCTACTCAGTGAATGTCTTGGTGAAGATGTCTGCAGAGTATTCTGCTCAAGGACAACACTGCAAATCAATGACCCAATCATGTACTAATTCTCTGATGTAGTGCATATGGATCTCTATGTGCTTTGTCCACTGTCGCTGTACTGGATCCCTGCAAAATTTGAGAGTGCTCTGGTTGTCACACTAGATGACAATGGGCTGGTGGAACTGGACGCCCAACTTAGTGATGAAGTAATATAGCCACAGAGCCTGAATGGTGATGCTGACTACTCCTCTGTACTCGGCCTCAGCTGAAGAGAGAGAAATAGCAGCCTGCTTCTTGCTTGACCAACAGATAGGGCCAGATCCTAGACTGAGTGAATATCCGGAGGTGGAATTGCGATCAATGCTATCTCCTACCCAATGAGAATCTGTGAAGCCAAGGAGATTCAATGCAGTGCCTGCTGCATAGTGAATCCCGAAGGTGATGGTGCCCTGCACATATCGGAGGATGCGCTTGGCAGCATTCCAGTGTAGCTCATGTGGCTCCTGCGTGTATCTAGAAACTGCCCCTACTGCATATGAGAGATCTGGTCTGAAGTGGGTGAGGTACAATAAGCTCCCCACTAGCTGTCAGTAGAGAGTGTTGTCAACTAATGAAGTGTCACCTACATCCTTAAGGCAAACCCCAGACAGAAAAGGAGTCGGTGCTAGCTTGCAGTCATTCATGCGAAATCTCTCGAGGAGATCCCGTGCATACTTAGCCTGAGAGAGTTTGATGCCTATGGCATCCTGACTGATCTCAATACCAAGAAAGAAGTGTAATGGACCCATGTCCGTCATCAAGAACCTATCATGCAAGGCCCTCTTGACTGTAGCAATGGTTGAAGCTGAGTTGCCAGTGATTAGGAGATCATCCACATACAAAACTAAGATAAGAAGAGAAGCATGTGTCCTGAGCATGTAAACATTCGGATTAGACTTACATCTTTCAAAGTTTTGTGATAAGAGAAAAGAATCCATCTTCGCATACCAAGCTCTCAAGGCCTACTTAAGGCCATAGAGAGATTTCTTCAGTTTGCAGACCAAAGATGAATCTTGAATGAAACCATGTGGCTTCTCCATGTAGATCTCCTAAGATAGGTCTCCGTGAAGAAAGGCATTCTTCACATCCATTTGATGTACTTCCCATCCCTGGGCAGCCGCAATGGCAAGTGTAAGGCGTATGGAATCCATCTTTGCTACTGGAGCAAAGGTCTCGTGATAATCAATGCCATGCACTTGTTGGAAGCCTTTGGCTACTAGCCTTGCTTTCCATCTGGTGATTTGCCCATTTGCAACACTCTTGGACCTGTAGACCCATTTGCATTAGACAAGTTTCCTTCCTGAAGGAAGGGGGACCAGATCCTAGGTTTGGTTCTCAAGGAGGGATTTATAATCCTCCTCCATGGCGGACTCCCAAGATGGATGCTCAGCAGCCTCAGCATAAGACTGTGGATCAAAAGACTGAACTAAATGATAATGCTAGGATGGCGATGGTTCAGTGGTAGTGAGGGCAAGAGGAGGCTAAATAAACTCTGAGCTAGTCCTCTGCAGATTAGAATTATCCCCCACAAGACCATTTCTAGTAGCTGGGTGGTCTTGTGCATATATCACAAATAAGCTCCTTGTTCTCTGATTTATGACAGGGGAATATGATTCACTGCTAGAAGCCCGATCTAGGTTTGGATGTGGATCATCATTTGCATGCACTAGATTTGTATCTGAAGAATCTATCTCTACATATGCATGCTCTACCTTGGAATTTGCATGCTCTATATCTGCATCTGAGTGTACTGAGTCATCATCTCGAACATGAGGTAGATAAAAGGTGTCTGCATGCAGCAAATGAGGTGCATGCGAGAGACTTTCCTCAAATTTGACACTTCGCTCAATGATGAGCTTGTCTGTAGAGGAAATCCGGAGTCGGTATCCCTTCACACCATCAGGGTATCCAACAAAGATGCACTCAATGCTCTGTGGATCAAGAGCTTTCA
This sequence comes from Pinus taeda, assembly GCA_000404065.3. Classification (NCBI taxonomy): domain Eukaryota; kingdom Viridiplantae; phylum Streptophyta; class Pinopsida; order Pinales; family Pinaceae; genus Pinus; species Pinus taeda. The sequence goes on along the minus strand of APFE031672978.1, from coordinate 61,203 downwards.
TCTTTTTAGAGGGGATCCTGGCCCATGCTCTGGAGCCGAAAACACGGAAGTGGGTGACCTCCGGTTTAGTGCCGCTCCAAGCCTCAAAGGGGGTCTGATCCTTGACAGATCTATGAGGAGATATTTTATGGATGTAGTTAGCACAATTAAGTGCTTCAGCCCATAGCTTATGAGGCAGTGACTTAGCATGCAACATGCAGGAAGCCATCTCTTTGAGAGATCGATTCTTTCTCTCAGCAACTTCGTTCTGCTGCGGAGTGTATGGAACTGTGTACTGCAATTGTATGCCGGACTGAAGGCAAAGGTTCCAAAGTGCTGTGTTAACATATTCCCCCCCCATTGTCTATACGGAGGGCTTTGATCTTTCTCTCTGACTGTGTCTCAACTAGTGCTTTGAAATCTTCAAAGTTCGCAAAAACTTTAGATTTGGCCCTGAGAAGATACACCTAAGTATATCGTCAGAAATCATCAATAAATGTAAGCACATACCTTGCTTTGTTGACGGAAGGATGAGGAAAAGGCCCCATGAGATCACTATGGATAAGATCTAGAGGAGAGGATGCTCTGTGAGTCTTGCCGGTGTCAAACTTTTCTCTAGGATGTTTGCTAAGGACACACCCTTCACAAACTCCTTTGGAGAAACTGATATTTGGCAAGCCTTCCACCATCTCATTCTTGCTTAGATGCTACATATACCTGTGTAAAGTTTTGTAGATGTTCTATGCTAAGAGCAATTTCACTTTTCACAGCAATCATACAAGTAGTTAAGCAAAATGCAGATAGAACGTATAAGCAGATCTTACAGAAGACAAATCAGAAACAGGAAAAATGTGTGTGTTCATTTCGGCGGTCAACAGGATGCTTCAACCAGCAAAGTCTCCTTTGGTTAGCCAGCCCAGCATGTGTCACAACAACCCTCCAACCAGTAGATGAGTCAACCCAAGTCAATTCTACAAAATTCAACGCTGTCCTGAAAAGTCAACGCAGGGGCAGCAAGCTAAAAGTCAACGCAGCATCAAAATAGTCAACCCTTTGACCTCGATTTTTGTGCCAAGTAGTACGACCTTCAAAAATCGAACTTTCCACAAATTTTCAGCTTGATTGGACCAAGCGTTGACCAAAGTCAACACTGGTCAAACTTTCTGCGAAACCCCAGCAGCAGAAAATCGTACTGCAGCTCAGCCGTATGGTCTGTCCTCTTCGTCCTTCCCACGTGTGGCTGAAACTCGTCCTCCAGGTAGCTCGTACTCTTTTGGATAAGAGAGGAAGATGTGAGTTGATTTGTGATGAAATTCTCTCCAACTTTTCCTGTATTTATATCCATCAATGAGGGTGTGTGACACATCTGTTGGGCATGTGAGCCTACATGACAAAACTGGCTGACCTTGCACATATAATTTATTAAGAATAATAAATTCAAAATATAAGTTCTGCTCATCGGATTAAGACTATTTTTATATGGAGTTTACACCTCTCAGAAAGAGGAATCCAACAAAAATATTAGCCTCTTAATCTGAGCATTAGAACATGGAGTTTGGACCTAGTTGTCCAAATTTAACAACCTGTAATTTAAGTGACCAAACCTCTCGTGCCAAAGCCTACTACTATCATCAGCATGTGTAAGCAATAAGGAGGATTTAGATTCAATAAATTCAGAAAATGTATACAGTGTAGCTCCATTGTTTACCTCACTGGTTGCAATTTTGGAGCTGCTATGTAGGTCATATAGGTTCACTACATTTGGAGTGAATTCCACTCTCTTTCTGGTGCCAAAATGAGAGATCTGATAAACTGAAAGTAGGTTTATCGAAAGTTTTGGAACATGAAGCACATCTTCAAAGCTTTAGTGTAAAAGTTCCACTCTACCTTTTCTGGTGACCTCAATAGGTGAGTCATCTCCCATGAGGATGGGAGGTCCTTTGCATGCATCCAAAGAGGAATAGACTTCCTTTGCAGCAGCCATATGATGTGATGCACCATAATCTATAATCCATGCATCAGGAGAAGAATTAATTGCAACTAAAGCATGAAAATTGTTACCTTTCTTGTGTGGCAGATCCTTAATTTTCTTCTTGGCGCCCTGAGGGATGTGGTCCCCAAGGTTGTGCTGCTGAAGGATTTCTGCCATTTGGTCAATTTTTTTCTTTATGCAAGAGGATTTTGGATGGAATCCTCTTTGACAGTAGGTGCATCTATTTCCTTTCTTCCCTTTCTCATTTCTTGAGCTAGAGGAGTCATTGAAGGGCTTGGTGTACCCTTCCTTCTTTGGATGGGAATGCGCTTTTCCCTTGTTGTTTTGCTGCTGATTTTTCTGATTTGAATCAAATTTGTGATTTTTATTGTGGCTGCCATCATGCACAGCAAGTGCATGCGCTTTTGGAGGTTTGATTTTCCCCATGCCAATGACTTTATCTTGCTCAAAAGTAAGGGACTCCATGAACTCTTTGAGAGAAGGCATAGTGTAGGATTTACCTGTTGCGAGCCTTACTGAATGAAATGTAGACACAAAGATAGAGTATTCCGGTCCGAGCTTTGACATAACAGAGAGAACTTGGTGACTCTCCTCCTTGGATTTGTCAATTCCACAACCCTTGAGTTGCAGCAATAGATCAATATAACTAACTTGATCAATTAATATAATAACATATAACTAATTTCTCTATTTAATTTTAATTCATTAACAACATATAGATTAATTAATTAATAATGTAAATCAATGAATAACCATAATAAATTAGCAACATAATTAACTTTAGTATACAATAATTTATAAATCAACAGAATTAATAAATTAATGCAATCAATTAATTAATAACATTTTACCAAATTCTCAATTTTATTTTATTTAAGGAGCAACATAATAAGCTTGGTAGATAAATAATAATATAAACCCCTAAAAATAAATTAATTACGCAACACATTAGAAATTATAAATAAGTAACATAATATAATGGTACTTATTAAAATAAAACTTATTGATTAATTCAATCAACTAAATATAATATCTTATAACTCAACATTTCTATTGAATTAATAAATTAACAATATAATAAACTTATTTTATCAATAATATTATAGACCTTTTAGGAATGAATTACAAAGTATTACACATTAATAGGGATTTATAAATAGATTACATATTATTACAGAACTTATTAATTATTTCAAACAAATAACATAAAACCATTCTCACAATTCAATTTTAGATTAATTAATGAGTAAAATAACTAACTTAGGATATAAATAATAATATAAATAATGGTAAATAATAATATAAATATAAATAATAAAATAACTAATATAATATAAGTATATAGAACTTAGTAACTAACTTGATCAAGTAATAAAATAACATATAACTAATCTCTCTATTTGATTTTAGTAAATTAACAACATAATAGATTAATAAATTAATAATGTATAGCAATGAATAAACATAATAAATTAACAACATAATTAACTTAAGCATATAATAATTCATAAATCAATAGAATTAATAAATTAATAATAGGACTCAATGCAATCAATTAATTAATAACATATAACCAATTTCTCAATTAATTAAGTAGCAACATAATAAACTTGGTATATAAATAATAAAAACCTCAAAATTAATTTCACAACACATTAGAAATTATAAATAAACATAATATAATGGTACTCACTCAAATAGAACTTATTGATTAATTCAATCAGCTAAACAAAATATGTTATAACTCTATCTTATAACTCATCACGCATTTATATTTAATTAATAAATTAACAATATAATAAAACTTATTATATTCCATATATTATAGACCTTTTAGGAATTAAGTACAAATTAATTACACAATAATTAAGTTGAATTATAAATAGATTACATATTATAACAGAAACTTATTAATTATTTCAATTAATAACATAAAAACCATCTCCACAATTCAATTTTTAGATTAATTAATGAATAAAATAACAAACTTATGATATAAATAATAATATAAATAATGATTAATAATAATAAATAATATAAATAATGGTAGATAATGATATAAATAATAATATAAATAATGGTAAACAATAGTAATAAATAGACATTTAGTCGGCCAAACTGTCTTTACATCAAGCCTATTACATATTTATCACAAACCCTTTTTCTTTCTTTTCTCAGTATATCAGTCCTGATGATGAATCTGGGTCTAGACTTGAAACGTCGACCAATATAAAGATGAACACTGTGGAAAATCCGAATTCCTCTCAGAAATCACACCACAGCAATCTACAATCCAAAATAGATCATTATATTTGGTGAAGAAGTCTTGAATTCTGTCATAGTTCCGTGGATCCAATGACAACAGCTCCACTTCGAGCAGATATCCTTTCATCTTATCCTGTTTCCCGTAGAGATCGTCAACCTTTTTCCAAATCTCATAGGGAGTATTGCAAGCAGATAGATGAAACTGCAACTCTGGAGAGATGCACATGCATATGGATCCGTGGGCCTCATCCATACGGTTGAGGTACTTGGATTTCTCTATGGCTGAAGTGGGTTCCACTTCTATAGTCATGGTAATCCTGTACAACCATTTATGATGAAGGTATTGAGCCATTTGGTCCTTCCATTCGTGATAGTTGTACGATGTTAGAATCGATGCTTTAGGTAACTCCATTTTTCTGTCGATCTTCGATCTCCAAGCTGTAATACCTACAAAATAAAGTACTGGTGCACCTTTTATCTAGCAACTTGTGGGCTTTGATACCATGTAAATGTGTTAGAAACCTTGCACAGATGGATCTAGCTAGTAAAGGTTGAACACACAGCTTTGTAGAGCAAAAACACTAAAAGAAAATCGAAAGAAGAAAATAATGATTCATAGAAAATAGGTTACAATGCTCATGATATAGCACTACTGGGTGAAGATCCCAAGGTAATGCAACATAGTGGTGATCAATGAGAAGACTCAACACCTACAACAAGTTCTAGAGAGAACTAGCTAGTTGCAGAGTGAAAGAAGGAGTAAATCAGGGAGTAAATCATGCAGAAGAACTAACTAGTTGCAGAGTTAAAGAAGGAGAAAATCAAGGAGTAAATCATGCAGAAGGAATCTTGCATGTAGTCCCATGCTCTAACTAAGAGTCCACATGTAGGTGTGTAGTATTTCCAACACTCACCCCTATGATTGCGCTGCTTACAATATTAGATTCGAGCACTGCATTTCCTGCTATCAAATTCTGGAAGCAGTTTGCATTCCACATATTTTTAACGCCCTTGTCATGAGCCTGAACACAGTGGAGCTCGCTGGTGCCACATAATTCTGAAGGAAAGATGAGAGGGACACTCAATCAAGCATAGTCGAGCTATAGCCATTCTATTTTCAGTTAAATTGAGGTCACATTTCAGAGGTTTGTCCCTTTCCTTTCAACACATGTTGGGCATGGCATCTCACATGTAGATGTGAGATATGATCGGCCACCACTGTTGATCGTATTCACACTAATACGTAGGTTTTGAAAAAGTAGTAATAAAGAATGGGTGGAGTGGAGGATCAACTGGGAAGGAGCCACCATGCCCGCAGGGATTCTTTCTTCAAGAGATAAGATCAATGATCGATTCACCATATGTGTTTCTCAATTTCTAAAGAAGAATTAAATAAAATTGAAGCTAAATGTATATCTTTTCCATGGTGTTATTTCTTTGGCATAAAGAAGAGGCAACGATAATTTTGAATGGTGGATTGGTTGAAAGCGTTGGAACCCTAATGGTCAAAGAAAGAGGTAAATGAGGATATTTGAAGAAGGATTTCACTTTGGTGATGTAGGTAAAATACATTGTTGTATGCTTGAGTAGTCGTTGTAAAAAGATTTTATTTATCTGTAAAATTATTTTGGCCTGTTAAAAAAATGAGATAGATGTAGCACGTTGATGTTGAACCATAAATAATAGGTTAAATATGGAATACATTAATGTGACTCAAATATGACAACAAAATTATTGGGTAAAATTTGTAAATTAATGTTAGTTATTTTCTGTAACCGGATTTATAATGAAGAAGAGTTATGAAACCAAGGAAAAGTTCATAACCAAGGAAAAGTTCATATTAATTAGGATGGCCCGAAACGCTTGTATGATAAAGATTCATTCTTGATTAATAGAAGTTTTCAATGCCTCTAGTTTTAACGCATAATGTCGCTGGTTTGAATGCATAGTGCCTCCGGTAAAAGGAAACCTGTTGAACCCACTGTTACAACCACCTAACCGCAATTTAGCTCGTTGTTTTTTTGTTGTGAAGCGCCGATTTTGCTGTGAAGAAAACAACTACTGTTGGAAAATTTCCAGAGAGCTGCAGAGGCAGCGATCGAAGTTTGGGAGCCACAGAGGCAGAGCCAGAGAGAGATTGAAGCCACCTGTCACAGTGAGGAAGTCAAGTCTATTCTCTACAATGGATGGTATGTTGGAGAGTCTGAAGGAGTCCACTGAAGTTCGAGGAGGAACAACCTGCTGTTTGGGGGTTTACTGAAAACATAGCCGCTATTCATATAGACTGGGTAAATTTTTTGACAACAGAAAGAACAATTTTTTTTTGTTGAATACAATTTTTTTTTCTCATAGGGTTTCTTCAATTGAGAAAAAGAATTTTTTTTTTTTTTAGTAGTAGTGAAATTGAAGTTTTTTTTTCAAGAAATTGAAAAAACTGGAATATAGTTTTTTTTTTTTGGAAATTTTTTTGGGCCTAATTTTAGAAATGTTTTTTTTTTTAAGAATTGAATCAAAAAGCAGAAACATAATTATAAATTTTTTTAACATAAATTGATCATTAAGAAGCAGAAATTGAAAGTAAAATTGAAACCCTAGGAGGAAAATCTAGAAATAGATTTTTTTAAAAGCCATATAGGAAGAAAATGGCAAAAATGATGAATGCAAAGTTCGAAGTGGAGAAATTTACCTGCAAGAATAATTTTTCTTTATGGAAACTGAAAGTTAGGGATTTGTTTGTGCAATAAGGGTTGCACAGAGCATTAGACGAGGTGAAGAAGAGACCTGCTAGCATGACAGATTTGGACTAGGAGGATTTGGATGCCCGAGCTCTCAGTACCATCAGATTATGCCTGGCAGATGAAGTTCTCTTCAATATTATTGAAGAAACTTTAGTAACAAGGATGTGGGGAAAACTGGAAACATTTTATATGACCAAATAATTAACCAACATAATTTATCTAAAAATATAATTGTACAGTCTTCGGATGAAGGAGGGTACAACAATGGCAGAACATCTAAATGTTTTTCATATACTTATTTGCTAATTATCGGATATAGAAGTTAAATTTCAGGAAGAAGACAAAGCTATCACCTTGTTGTGTTCTCTGCTCGAGTCATCGGATCACTTTGTTACCTCTATGAGTTTGAGCACAACTGAGTCCTTGAAATTTGATTCAGTTGTGGGAGCTCTGTTAGTTGAAGAAGTAAGGAAGAAGTCTAATGTTGAAACCTCTACATCAGAATCCATGGTAGCTAGAGGACGGTCAAAGGAAAGAGGGGAGAAAGCAAGGTGCTCTTCCAAGTTTAAATCAAAGGGTAAAAAGTGTAAAGCCAAATCCTAGTACTACAACAAAATTAGACACTTCAAGAAAGACTGTTGGAAATGAAAGGCGTCTGAAAACCCAAAGAAGGAAGCAAATCAAATTGGTTCAGGTATGATTGATGAAGTTTTATATGCTAATGATCTAGGTATGGTCGATGAAACTTTACCTGTATGTAATGTCTCTTAGATTTTTGAAAATTGGTTGTTAGAATTTGGTGCTTCTCATCACATGAGTCCACACAAAAGTTGGTTTACTACATATGAAGCAGTTAATGGTAGTTCTGTATTTATGAGAAATAATGTATCTTGTCAGATTGTTGGGATGGGAAATATCAGGATTAAAATGTATGATAACACAGTTAGAACATTAACTAATGTTAGAAATGTACCTGATTGAAGAAAAATTTGATTTCTTTGGGAGTGTTGGACTCAGATGGTTACAAGTTTACAAGTCATAATGGAGTGCTGAAAGTCTCAAAAGGTGCCCTAGTTGTTATGAAGGAAGAAAAGGTCAGAAATATTTATAGACTCAAAGGAAGTACTCAGGTCAGTGAGGTAGCGACCGTGTTAGAGAAAGAAGAAGAAGGTACTCACCTATGACATCAGTGATTGGGTCACATGAGCGAGAAAGGTCTTAAGGTACTGATGCACCAAAAATTGTTTCCTAATTTGAAATCCTTGAAGTTGGATTTCTGTAAACATTGTGTGTATTGAAATCAATGTAAACAATGGTTTAAAACTGGAAGTCATAATAGTAAAGAAATTTTAGACTATATTCATTATGATATGTGGGGACCATCTCCTATTGTATCTTATGGAGGTGCTTTATATTTCTTAACATTTACAGATGATTTCTCCCGGAAAGTTTGGGTCTATATGTTAAAAAGGAAAGCTGATGTATTTCATGTTTAAAAAAAATTTAAAATAATGGTGGAAAAGAAAACAGGCAAATCAATTAAATGTTTGAGAACTGACAATGGTGGTGAATTTACTTCTCTAGAATTTGAATAATACTGTAAGGATGAAGGAATTGTTAGACATAAAACCACTGTTTATACTCCTAAGCAAAATGGCATTGTTGAATGTCTGAATTAGACTCTTATGGAAAGAGGTGGAAGCATGATCAACAATGCTAACTTGCAAAAGGAGTTATGTATAGAAGCAATATCTACTTCTTATTATTTAGTTAACAAATCACATTCAGTTGCAATTAATTGTAAAATTCCTAAAGAAGTTTGGTTGGGTCAATCTTGTGATTATTCACATTTAAGGATTTTTGGTTGTGATGCCTATGCTCTTATTCTTAAAAATCAATGCTCAAAATTAAATCCAAAATCGAAATGTTATGTCTTTGTTGGGTATGACTATGCAGTGAAGGATATAGGTTGTGGGATCTTACTTCATAGAAGATAGTCATGAGTAGATATGTAACATTTGATGAATATTCTATTTTAAAATTAGATGTTGAAAAAATTTAACAGGAACATGTATTTCCGAATCTACAAATTCAGTTGGAGGCTAGACCTTTTTCAGAAATTCGAAAGGAACGAGATACTTTTGGAGGAAAAGGTGAAGAAGATGCAAAGGAAGCTGTTGAAGTTGCAGAACCAGTTCAACAACTAGTCACTCTAAAAAGGTTTACAAGGGCAAGAAAAACACCCAAAAGGTATGAAGATTTTGCTTAATCTTTTGCATTGATTATTGAAGATGGGGAACTACCTTGTTATCAGGAAGCAAGGATGATACATATAATGGAAAATGGAAAAAGGCTATGGAAGAAGAAATGGATTCCTTAGCCAAGAACTATACTTGAGATCTTGTAAAACTTCCTAAAGAGAGAAGTGTTGTTGGATGCCAATGAGTCTTCAAATTGAAACGAAAATTTTATGGAAGTATCGAAAGGTATAAGGCGAAGCTGGTAGACAAAGGATATTCTCAGGTTGAAGGTATGACTTTCATGAGATTTTTCACCTGTCGTACAACTTGTTTCTATTCGTAATGTGTTGGCACTAATTGCATTACTTGAACTTGAGTTACAACAGTTAGATGTTAAAACAAATTTTCTACATGGTGATTTGGATGAAGAGATATATATGGAATATCCAGAAGGTTTTATACAAGGTCACAATAAAAGATTAGTTTTCAAGGTTAGGAAATCATTGTATGGCCAAAGACAGTCTCCCAGGAAATGGTACAAGAAGTTTGACTCCTTCACGGGGAGCCAAAACTTTATTAGAAGTGAGTATGATCATTATATATACTTCAAGAGTTTTAGTGGCATATTCATTATCTTGGTCTTATATGTTGACAATATGCTTATTGCAAGAAAAATCATGGAAGGGATCAACAGATTAAAGGTTCAGCTTTGGAGGGCGTTTAACATGAAGGATCTTGGAGCGACAAAACATATCTTGGGCATGGAGATACATAGAAACAAAAAAAATGGAAAGCTTTGGTTATCACAACAGAAGTATGTGGAAATAGTACTTGAAAAGTTCGATATGAACAATGTGAAACCTATTAATTTTCCATTAGCTTCTCATTTTAAACTTTCTTTGGGTTTGAGTCCTAGAACTGATGAAGAAAATAAGTATATGTCTCGTGTACCATATGAAAATGTTGTGGGAAACTTAATGTATGTGATGGTATCTACAAGACCTGACATTTCACATGAATTTGGAGTTGTCATCAGGTTCATGGCAAATCTAGATGAAGAACAATAGCGAGCAGTGAAATGGGTGCTTCGGTATTGAAGAGACATAAGTGACCATTGCATCATCTTTAATGGTAGCGAAGGATCAGTCTGTGGATATGTGGATGTTGATTATGCAGGTGATTTGGACAAAATGAGATCTACTATAGGTTATGTCTTTAATCTTGCAGGTGGAGCAATTAGTTGGATGTCAAAGTTTCAAGAAACAGTTGCTTTGTCCACCACCGAAGCAGAGTATATAGCTGCTTCAGATGCGAGTAAAGAAGCAATTTGGTTGAAAGGTCTGCTTGATGAGATTGGAAGGATGCAGGAGAAAGTGAACATATTCTGTGATAGTGAGAGTGCTATTCATTTGGCTAAAAATCAAGCTTATCACAATAATACCAAGAACATTGATGTAAGGTATCATTTTCTGAGATGTGATCAATGGTGGAAAAGTAGCTCTCAAGAAGGCCCATACATGGGAGAATTGTGTAGACATATTTACGAAGCCAGTTATAGTAGAGAAGTTGCAATGGTGTTTGGCTTCTCACGACCTGCAAAAGAGATGATGAATGTGCACGGGAAAGGGATTAGGAAATTTTTTGTCAAGGTGGAGTTTGTTGAAATATGACAACAAAATGTAATTATGGGTAAAATTTGTAAATTACTGTCAGCTATTTCTTGTAATGGGATTCATAATGAGAAGGAGTCATGTAACAGCGGAGAAGCCCATATTAATTGGGATACCCCGAGAGGATTTTATGATGGAGATTCATTCTTGATTAATAGAAGTTTCCAATCCCTTGCCCATGGATGTTTCCTTGATACACTGTCAAGGTTTAATGACGTAAATATTTGTTTGTTATGTTTTGTATGATTCATTCAGTTTCTATTTAATCTCCTCCATAAATTTTCTTTGGTGCTTAATCTTATTTTTTAGATAAGTTCAAGATATTAGTCATACCTAATGTTTAATAAAGTCAAGCTGGTGCTAACGTCATGTTGTAGCGGCTGCAACACGCTCCAAAATTTTGGCATGCATCCAATTTCGAAGCCTTCCTTGGGTTTTCCCTTGATTTTTACAAGGACTCAGGCTCATCCCATGAGCTCGTGTTAAGTCTTTGCACCCTCCTCGCTTGACCGTTCACCGAACATCTTTTAGCATGTTGGTCACAATGTCATGCTTGCAGTCATGTTCTAGCTATGCACGAAGTTTGTCTTCGTGTGTACAAGTTGTATTCACTATGTAAGCATCTCTCGCACTCACACATGAAGGTGTATGCAATGTCGTGCAAGTGTCATCACGGTCGTTTAATGAACTACCTCAAGTGTCGCACTTGTCGATCGCGCCCGTTTGTGAGTCACACTGAGCATGTTGTCTTGCTGATTCAAGGTGTCTTATCGTAGAGTCCTATTGAGTGTGTGTTCGCAAGGTCATGCATGCATAAGTTTACTCGCTCACACACTTAGTCATTTTGCTGAAATGTTGTCGATCGGACCACCCTCCAACAACTTGACCTCGCTGAGCTGCACTGTGCAGTCTCATCCGTAAGTGATCATGTACTACTGTCTAGAATTGCACAGAGCTTGAGGCTACCTCTTAGTCAGCACTACACAATCCTATAATCAACCTGACTGACTATCACCTAGAAGAGAAAAAAAGTCGCTCAGCAAGCCATCTCAATTCGTGGTGCCTGTAAGCAAATCTATCAAGCTTTCCGTTGGTTAATTAGAGAGTTTGACTGGGCACTGGCCCCAGGCTTCACTCCAAAAAAGTGCATAGAAGCTGCCAACATGACCTCCCCCACTGACTGAGGAAACTGCGCAGACATGAAGGACATGCACTTGCTTCCTGTCACTGCACTGTCCCCAAAAATTGTGTAGTTCTATCAGCTAGTCACCCTGTTAGATGATCTGTTGCTCCTCCTAAAAACTGCACTATTTTCATGGGTTGTCTTCTAGCTGTCCGACACCCCACTTAGCCTAGAAACTACACATATATGTCCTGTAGGGTAGCCTCCCAGTTCTGCACAGTTTTGACTAGCATGCTCCAACAACCCGTTGCTAGCCTGCCTAGAGAATCTACACAGTTTTCACTGCTAGTGTCCTCCCTGTTGCTTGCACTGCCTCCCTAGAAAAGTTGTGTAGATCTTCCCTTCAATCGAGCTAGATCTCGTAGATAGTCACTACTGATCCGGACTACCTATCTTAGCCTCCCAGTGACCTCTGCGCAATTTTCCTTGATAGGGCCTCAGAGCCCACATCCTGGCCTGAAATGTGCTCTACGCAATTTTAGAGCCTTGTCCTCTCTCCCGGTCAGTTGAACCCGAAAACAAAAGTTGATGCATCATGGTAGACTAGGCGATTTCTAGATTTGATGTCGTCTCGTCATGAGTGATTGTAAATATAGGTATGAGACATGGTGTGACGACGAATGAGATGAACAAGGAGCACATGCTAGGAAACTTGTTCGCGAATGGATGAACATGTGAAGTATGTCAAGTACAAGTGAAGGAGAGACATGCATGTGCGACATTGAGTGAAAACCAAGACCATTGAAGACTCCGCAAACCTTGTCATGTAGAGGTGAAGCCATGACACACCAAGAGCACATTCATCACTCAACAGCATTGCAGCTCGACATGGACACTACGAGCAGCATAAACATACCAGCATTGTCATGTCAAGTCATGTCATGAGTCATCTCGGCCACCTCACTACTATGGGCCATACTATTGTAATCAATTTAATGTAATGTGGAAGTCAAAGAGACCCACATGTAAAGTTGAAAATTCACACAAGTCAAACAATCATGAGGGAAGTTGAACAATCACAAGGGTCAGTTTCACCCTTTGTTATATATACCCCTCATTTGTACATGAAAAATATTTTTTACCTTGGATCCTCCCACATAGCCTTGAGATTCTGTAGTCTTTTCTTTGAGGAGCGAGTAGTGTCTCCAATGCTCCCTTATCAGGGTTAGTGATGTATGGTGTATTGATGTGTCTTGGAGCTTTCTCTTAATTCAGAACCCTGATAACATGCCATCATGTTTTCACACATATTATATTTGTTTGTAAGACTATTCTTTGGATGCTTGTAATGCATGTTGCTTTAACTTGTATTTAGACAATTGAACTACTTATGTTGTTCTAGTACATATACTTTTGAAAATGTGTTGTATCAATTGTTAACATTGTCTTTCCCGTGTGGACTATTCTGCTGGACACTCAAAATAACCATTCTCATAAACTTGTTATAACAATTACCACACTCATGTGGACTATTCCCTTGAGTGTTGTATGTGATATCCATTCACAGTGTGGTTTTGACTGCTGCATCTGTGTGGACTACTCCACCGGAAGTTGCGCATGTCCTGTTGTGTGGTGTGTCTCTAACAAAGTTGGGACTATTCCCTTTTGACTTGAGACTCACTCTCACCCTCTCCCTCTGCAGTGAAAGTACCTTGACACAAGTAACACTAAGCACTCATCAAGCACGCAAACCTTGTTGTTCGAAGACAAAGAAAACCACTCTTATCTGTTGACAAGCAAGAGCTAAGGGAAACATTTAAGACAATCACAATCGGGCCATCTTACCAGATGGGACTCCTACACCAAATGGTGTGAGGTCTAGTTGGGACTTCATATCGAGGAGATCCCTTGAATGTTGGTAGGTCCAGCACCATCAACATTTCTGGCACTAGAAGGAGGGTCACTAGTTTTTTATGGATGAATGTCCTCTCACCCCCACTCATCAATCATCTGGTTAAGGCAACAACTCACACTCCCTCTCACCTACGCACAACTTTGAAATTGGTTACTCCTCACCTCCCAAATGTGAAAACGAAATTTCATATCAACACCTCTGCTCTGTCTATCCCATTACCCGTTAGTTTGAAAAAGTAGTCGGATCGATCCCAGGAATACAAGATCTTCCATATGCATCAAGGAAGCCAAAGACCAATCCCACAGGAGTTGTTGTATCATCGGTGGAAGAAGAAGTTCATGCCACGCTTGAAGGATTGGCAAAAGCTATTGAGAACAGAGAGGAACCTCTAGTCTTCTGACAGGGGGAACAGGATACCCTCGTGATCTTGGGCTCAGACTTCAGTATAGGAGGTGGAGGGGAAAGCAACGAAGGAGGTGGAGGTGGAGAAACATACTCAGAGCTGCAATAGTTAGATTCTGAAGAGGAGGAGGAGGACGAAGAAGAAGACATGGCTGACCAAAACTTGGAATGGATGACTCAGGGACTATTATCTCTCCCAGGTGTTTTGCACAGGATGCCAAAGCGTTCAGAGAGAATTCTCAGAAGGTATGACCCTAACCGAAAAGTGAAGGGAGAAGACCACTTGGAAAAATTCTACCTATAGTTGTAGACACTCACAGTGTGGTATGATGACGTTGCATGCAAATTGTTTCCGTGTAGCATTGATGGCCAAGCAACAGTATGGTATCACAACCTTCTTGTCAACTCCATCCAGAACTAGGTTATGTTCAAAAGGATGTTTTTGGAAAAATTTGTTGATGACAAGATCCCTGCCATGTTGTTCAAAGATTTGGGTAGTCTCAAGATGGAGTCGAAAGAAAAGGTAAAATATTTTAATAAGAGGTTTTTGTGCATATTGAACAAGTTTACAACAGACATGAAACCTCATGACTCCATCACTGTTGACTACTATACGTCTGCACTGCCAACTTATATTGTGCAATTTGTCAAGCGAGCTATGAAACCAACATTACTAAAGAACTGCGAAGAGGTGATCGCTGTGGAGAAAGACCTGCATGCAATTGGAGTCATCAAGGATGACAAACTTGTAAAAGACTCTAGAGATGTGAGTAGGAAGCCCCAGGATGCAGTGAGAGAGGGTAAAGACAAGGAAGCAAGTGACATTAAAACCCTTACTTGTCTTGTCAAGAACTTGAAAACAAAGGTGTCTGAGCTGAAACAACGAATGATCAACACATTTGTGAGAAACCGACCTCCTAGACAATTGAAGGGAAGCATGTCATCAGGAAGAAACAACTTCTCGATCAAAACTGCGTAGAGATCCAACTCAGTGTTCTAGATAGAATTGTGTGTGAACAAATATTTTTTCTTATTCCATGAAAACATGTACCCAGAAGGGACTTGTTTGGAATGCAAACAAGTTGTAGACTCAATATGAAACCATGCACTAAATGTAGTAAACAATTTGTAGTGATACTAGAGCAACATAAACAATGATGGAGATGTTGCACCTGATGAGGCACCCAACACTGGGCAAGTGATCAACATGTATCAGTGCTTGTAAGCAGTGAAAAAAATGAACACCAAGAAGTAGTCCCAAAAGCAAAATGGTTGATACAATCTCATAAGTCAAGGGGATCCCCCTACGATTAGGGAAATGCGAGAAAGTTTTGAATTGTTGAGGAAGGTTGACCCACTAGCCATCCAAAAGCAAAAAAAACAAAGCAAGCCTAGGAAGACAATTGCAAAAAAGGGTACGTCCATGAGAATTAAACTATAGAACACTCAGCTGGACAGTATGAACACGAGTCTAACCCTGGATATGCTGGTGAGTCTACCTACTCTTGATTATAACATTGTGGAAGACATGAAGAAAACTCACGCAAACAACTCTTTGTGAGTTAGCTAAGATTCAAAGTCAACGGGATATTCTGCTGCGTGCACTAGGGAAAAAATCTGCAGACAACATAACCTCTACTAGCAAGGCACATCTCTTGGTTCACTCACAAATGTGCTCAACACACTTCAGATGGAAGAAGAAAACTCTATTTTCCCTCCATTATTGCTTTCATTTGAAATATTTAACTACAATGTTCACAACTATTTGGTTGATTCTCGCGCATCAGCCAACATCATGCCACTCTCCATTGCCAAGAAGATCAATGCGCAATGGAGCAAGACATCTGCAAAGATAATCCAAATTGATTGGACATGCATACCAACCATTGGTGAACTTTGGGATGTGATCATCCGATTATCTCATGACGAACGAGTTCATCAATGCATCAACATTGTCATTGTGGACATACCAAAAGCATATGTCTTATTGCTCAGTAGAGACTAGTCCAACAAATTGAATGGGTACTTCGCTACAGACTGGTCACACTTGTGGCTCTCATACTGGGGCAAAAGAAATCAAATCTGGGTGTTATCTGAGAGATACATGAGACAAAATATCACTCCCATGAATGGTGAGAACAAACTGTTGGCTTTTTTGGAGCTCATGTTCGAGAACTGCCTCTTGGAAACAATGTTGGGGTGTTATCTCACAAAATTGGCTCCAACCCCACTAGACATGCAGTTGGGTCTCCTTCCTTGCCCTATTGATGGAAATGAAACTTGTGCAACACATCGTAACACTAGTAGCAGTAGCAATAGTAGTAGTATAAAAACATCAAACTGTTTGTGTACAAATGAGTTGTGGACCATGTATTTTGACGGATCAAAGACATAGGATGGCTCTGGATCTAGGTGTGTCTTGATTGACCCAAAGCACAAGAAACATTTGATCTCGATCCGCTTGGATTTCGAGTATACGAATATCATTGTTAAATACGAAGCACTCATGTTGGGCTTGCATAAGGCCATTAGCCTCAATGTTGCTATGCTCAAAGTGGTAGGTGATTCAGAAATTATGGTACGATAAGTACATAACACCATACAATGTTTATCACCTCATCTCAAAATTTACTAGAAAAAGGTATCGCAACTAATCTCTAACTTCCAAGCATTAAATATCATTGATGTGGCAAGAACGTGTAATGTAGTTGCCAATTCTTTAACAAATGCAACTTCTAGGATGTCACCACTTAGGGACAAATTTATTGTTGAAATTTTGTATAAGAATTCTATCCATGATAACATAAATAATCTACAGATTTTTTACGATGATCAATAGATACTGCACTTCATGGCCAACTCTAATGTCTTCAAGGACGCAACGATTGACGAATACGAGCACGAGAAGTCTTTACAAGCTAAGGTTGATGAGAAGAAGGAAACATCATCCCCAAGGGTGTGGTATATATAGAAAATCTCTATGACTTGTAGAATCGATTTCAGGGGATGAGGAACAAAAAAACACACAGTCCCACCATGATGCATGAACAGATAAACTTGGGATCAAAGCAAGATCAGAGGTTCATCAATCTTAGTACATGTTGCACACAGTAGGAGCAGAAAACTATTCTCTTCTTGTTCAAACAGTATTGAGATGTGTTCACGTGGACATATGATGATATGAAAATGTACGACACATGAATAATCCAAGATGTGATTCCAATCAAAGAATGGGTCAAGCCATTTTAATAGAAGTTGAGGAAAGTACATCCATCACTTGAACCCCTGATATGGAAAGAGCTTACCAAGTTTTTGGATGCACAGATCATTTACAGACTTCTTCATTGCACATGGGTTTCCAACCTTGTTTCTATACAAAAGAAGTCCCGAGAGATCCGCCTGTCCGTTGATTTCTAAAACTTGAACTGCGCCTCAGACAAAGAAAATTACCCTGTGCCGTCTATGGAGCATATTTTACAAAGAATATATGGGGCAGAAATGTTTCCCTTGATGGGTTTTCAAGATACAATTAGGTTCTAGTAGCAGAACTTGATTGACTAAAAGCTACCTTTTGTACCAAGTGGGGTACGTTCACATACAATAGAATTCCATTTGGGCTCGTGAATATAGGCACAATCTTTCAGCACGCCATGGACATTGCCTTCCATAGACTCATTAGACATAGTGTAGTGGTGTACCTTAATGAAATGACCATTTTTTCTAGAAAACAGTCATACTAAATACGACATCTGAAGAAGATATTCGAGTGATGTTGGAAATACGGGATTTACTTGAATAAAAAAAGAGCGTATTTCCACTGTCTAAGGGGAACCTCCTTGGGTACATTGCTAGAAGTGGATCAAGGTTGATCTAGACCGAGTCTGGACCATTACACATATTCCTCACCCAACTAACAAGAAAGCAATGCAATCCTTCTTGGGAAAGATAAACTTCCTCCGGAAGTTCATCTCAGATTATGCGCAGATAATGAAACGATGCAAGAAATGATCAAGAAGGATGTAGTCTACAACTGGGGCAAGAGGGAAAATAATGCATTCACCGATATGAAGCAAGATATAGCAGATGCACCTACAATTTAGAGCCCAAATTTAAACAAAGATTTCTTACTATACACCTTCGCCTTCGACAACTTGCTTGCTGAAGTACTCACTCAGAAGGATGAGCTGAATGACGAATGCCCCATCTCCTTCATGAGCGCAAGCATGCAGGGACCCGAACTCAACTACCCCACTGTTGAAAAAAAAGCATATGCAATATACAAGGCGATGAAACACTTCAGAACCTACTTGCTAAAAAACCATTTAATAGTCTATGTGCCTCACCTAACGGTCCGCTCACTACCTGTATAGAGAGAGTTGGGTGAACAATGTGCAAACTGGATGACAGGCTTGCAAGAGTATGATCTTGGCATTAAGCCAGTTCACACCATCAAGTGTCATGGTATTTGCAGACTCGCAACTGAGGCAGTCCATACACATGAGGAAGAAGAAGAGCTTGCTGGTTGGGAGAAAGAAATCAAGATGTATGATGTAGAGCAAGCACCACCCACTACATGCGAAAACTCTTGGTACGAAGATGTGCACCAATGCCTTGAGCATGGAACCATGCCCTCCCACTTCTCCATGAGACAGAAGAGGGAATTGCACCTCAAATATTTATCTTTTCAGTTGGTGCATGAAGTGCTTTATAGAAAGAACAGTAGGAGAATCTTTCTTAGGTGCCTGGAGGCACATGATTCAAAGAAGCTCTTGCATGATCTGCATGATGGACCAGTCGGGGTTCATTTTGCGAGGAATACCACTGCGCACAAAGTTATGTGAGCTGGTTTCTACTAGACCACATTTTTCAAGGATGCACATGCTTACACCTGCAAGTGCTCGGTCTGTCAACGATGCGTTGAAAAAACACGAAGGTTAGAAACACCGCTGCACCTTGTTGTAGTGACTGAACCATTCCAACAATGGGGCTTAGACATCATTAGGGAAATTTTCCAACATTCGTCAAAACAACACTGCTACATCTTCATAGGTACTGATTACTTCACACAGTGGATAGAAGCAGTTCCACTTAAGCAAGAGAATGACCAGGAAGTCATTAACTTCCTCCAACATAACATCATCTCATGCTTTGATGTTCCGGTATCACTTGTGTTTGACATTTCAAATTACTTTTCATCTTTGAAGCTTTATGATTTTTCATTGCAGTATGGTATTGTGCTTAAACACTCATCTAACTACTACTTGCATGGAAATGGTCTCATAGAATCCACAAATAAAATCCTTATCCACATTATCAAGAGGACCATTTGCTCTGAACAACATAAACATAACTAACACTATGCTTTGACGAATGCCTTATGGGCTGACCGCATAACACCCAAACCCTCTCTAATCACTTCACCATACTTCCTAGTTTATGGGAAAGAAGCCATCCTTTCGCTAAACATTTATTTTCTCGTGCTCCGATTGTCCCAAGAATCCCAAGGCAAGCCTTGTCTGCTAGTTCAACGTATGATGGATACACTTCACAAGCTACAGGAATAAAGAATGAAAGAAAAAGAAAAATTCACACTCCACCAGAACCATATCACGAGATGGTTCAACAAGAATTTTGCAGGGAACACTATCTTTGTTATGGGTGACCTAATCTTGAAGTGGGACAAACCCCATGAAGACAAAGGCAAACATACGAAGTTCCAGTCCTTGTGAATTGGTTCGTACACTATCCAAGAGAAGCTTGGGCCACATACGTACTATCTGCAATCACTTCACGGGAGGATTGACAACCTCCTTGTCAACGACCAAGATCTCAAGATTATTTTTAGTAAGTCGGGGCTGTGCCCTGCGCCATGTACATAGTCTATTCACTGCTTATTGCCTTTTCATTTTTCTTACTATTTTTGTTTCATTTTGTTTGGTCTACTTAGTATCGTGCTACTTTTTTTTATAAATAAGTGTTTCCCTCTACTGAGTTCTGGCTTTTGAATGAGTATGTGGCTGAGATCCAAAGAGTCTTGTGACACTATAGCACTTGGCCAGTGCTACGTCGATCTTCTTTGTGCTTGTTTATAACTTTCAGTTGATGAAGTCTTGAAGGAAAATACGAACCATCTGCAAGGGAAGCTTGGTTCCAACCATGAACCTGTGTCTAGACTCGGAAACCCCATGCTTGTACTCAAGCTTTTGCTCTGTGTGTTCAAACTCATCTAACTAGTAGAAGCGGAGAAGGGGAAAATCTAAACGAGAAAACCTATGCCAGAGGTCTTACATTCTTCTCTAAAGGAACAACCTCTTCTGCTCTCAATAAATCGGGATCCCTCTTCCGCCCCAAAAATAAATAAGTGCCTATGCATAATCCTCTTAAAAAATACAAAGGTGAAAGAAGAGAAAGGATTCTTGCACGGAGAGGTGAAGCATGTAACTCCACCGAGGTACTGACTAGGCTTGCTAGTAGTGGAGTAATGCATGTGTTCTTGTGAGACTCAGCCAGGGTACTATCCAGGCCTGCTAATAGTGGAGCAACACCATAGATGAAAATTTATACTCTAAATTTTCTTAACTTGCGAGCCAAACTACCCTTCCCGATTTTGAAACACTGTGATCAAGCTGAAACTTATTGTTGTGTTTAACTGAGTTGGCGAAAGGTCAACCATGTCTATCCATGGGGTAAATGGGGAAGCCAAAGTAACCCACACAACAATTCAATACTCCCTGATAGACCAAGGTCATGTGCTGTCAATGTACTAAAACAGAGAAGCTGGTATTCAACCAATGTGTCACCAAGTGTTGTAGCGGCTGCAACGCCCTCCAAAAATTTACCCTGCATCCAATTTCAGAGCCTTGTTTTTCCTTGATGTTTGCAAGCACTCGAGCTCATCCCATGAGCTCATGTTGAGTCTTTTCACCCTCCTCGCTTGATTGTTCATCGTACATATTTTAGCATGTTGGTCACAATGTCATGCTTGCAGTCATGTTCTGGTTATGCACAAAGTCCGTCTTCATGTGTACAAGTTGTATTCACTATGTAAGCATCTATCGCACTCACACACGAAGTTGTATGCAATGTCATGTAAGTGTCATCACGGTCATTCAATGAACTATCTCAAGTGTTGCACTTGTCACTCGCACTCATTGGTCAGTCACACTGAGCATGTTGTCTTATTGATTCAAGGTGTCTTGCCACCGAGTCATGTTGAGTGTGTGTTCGCAAGTTCATGCATGCACAAGTTCACTCACTCACACACTTAGTAATTTTGTTGAAACGTTGTCGACCGGACCATCCTCCACCAGTTGGTCCTCTACTGAGTTGCACTGCACAGTCTCAGCCCTTAGTGATTATGTACTGTTGTTCAGATTTGCGCAAAGCTCAAGGTTTCCTCTCAGGTAGTCTGCACTGCTCAATTATGGAATCAACCCAACTAAATGTCACCCAAAATAATGAAAAAGTTTCTCAACAAGCCATCTCAAACCGTGTTGCTCGCAAACAAATCTATCAATCTTCCCGTTGGTCAACTAGAGAGTTTGACAGGGCAATGACTCCGAAATTCACTCCTCCAAAAAATTGCGCAGAAGCTTCCAACATGCCCACCTCCACTGATTGAAGAAATGCATAGACATGAAGGGCAGGCACTTGCTTCCTATCACTGCACTGTTCCTAAAATTAGCGTAGTTCTATCAGTTAGTCACCCTATCATCCGACCTGCTACTTCTCTTGAAAACTACACAGTTTTCATGGGTTATCCTCCAGCTATTGGATACCCTGCTCAGCCCAGAAACTGCGTAGAGATGTCCTGCAAGCCAGCCTCCC
Organism: Pinus taeda; assembly: GCA_000404065.3. Taxonomy (NCBI): domain Eukaryota; kingdom Viridiplantae; phylum Streptophyta; class Pinopsida; order Pinales; family Pinaceae; genus Pinus; species Pinus taeda. The sequence continues at coordinate 39,051 of APFE031672978.1, read as the reverse complement.
AGTTATACGCAGTTTTGGCCTGCAAGCTCCCTCAACCTGCTGGTAGCCTCCCCGGAGAATCTACACAATTTTCACTAACAATGTCCTCTTTGCTGCCTCCACTGCCTCAAAAAATAGGCGCAGATCTGGCCTTTAGCCAAGCTAGATCACGTAGATAGTCATTGCTGATCTGGATTGCCCATCTCAGCCTCCCAATGACCTCTGCGCAATTTTCCTTGACAGTACCCCGTAGCTCACATCCCAGCCTAAAATGTTCTCTGCATAGTTTTAGAGCCTTGTGCACCCAAAAGCGAAAGATGATGCATCATGGTAGACTAGGAGATTTCTGGATTTGATGTTGTCTCGTCATGAGTGATTTCAGATATAGGTACATGGATGAGACATGATGCGACGACGAATGGGATGAACAAGGAGCACATGCTAGGAGACTTGTTCGCGAATGGATGAACACATGAAGCATGCCAAGTATAGCCGAAGGAGAGACATGCACATGCGACATCAAGAGAACACCAAGACCATCGAACACTCTGCACACCTTGCCATGCGAAGGTGAAACCATGATACACCAAGAGCACATTAATCACTCAGCAATGTTGCTGCTCGACATGGCCACCAGTAGCAGCATGAACATACCAACACTGTCATGTCGAGTCATGTCATGAGTCATATTGGCCACATCACTACTGTGGGCCATACTATTGTAATCAATATAATGTAACATGGAAGTCTAAGAGACCCACATGTAAAGTTGAAGAGTCATGTAAAGTTGAAAAGTCACATAATTCAAACAGTTATGAGGGAAATCAAACAGTCACAAGGTTTCACCCTTAGCCATATATATCCCTCATTTGTGCATGCAAAAGGATTTTCACCTTGGCTCCTCCCACATAGCCTTGAGAGTCTGTAGCCTTTTCTTTGAGGATCCAATGGTGGCTCCAATTCCCTGCTATCGGGGTTAGTGATGTATGGTGTACCGATGTGTCTTGGAACTTTCACTTAGTTTAGAAGCCTAATAATAGGGCAACACATTTTCACACATGTATTGTATTCGTTTGTAAGACTATTCTTTGGATGCTTGTAATGCATGTTGCTTTAACCTGTATTAAGATAGTTTAACTATTTCAATTGTTCTAGTACATATGTTTTTGAAAATGTGTTGTATCAGTTGCTAATGCTGTCTTGCCCGTGTGGACTATTCTGCCAGACACTCGACATAACCATTCTCATAAACTTTTTATAATGACCATCACACTTGTGTGGAATATTCCGCTAAGTGTTGTACGTGTTATCCATTCACTATGTGTTTGTGATTGTTGCATATGTGTGGACTACTCCGCTAGAAGTTGCGCACGTGTTGTTGTGTTGTGTGTGTCTAACAGAGTTGGGACTATTCCCTTTCAACTTGAGACTCACTCTCACCCTCTCCCTCGGTAGTGAAAGAACCTTGACACAAGTAACACTAAGAACTCATTAGGCACGTGAATCTCATTGTTTGAAGAAAAAACAAACCACTCTCATGTGCTTACAAGCAAGAGCTAAGGCAAACTTTTAAGACAATGGCAACCAGGCCATCATACCAGATGGGACTCCTACACCAAACGGTGTGAGGTCTAGTTGGGACTTCATACAAGGGAGATCCTCTGAATTTTGTTGTGTCCATCACTGTCAACACATCAATACATGTTATTTTATACAAGGTCAATTTGTAGAATTGTTTGCTGAAGACATTTTGTACCCATAATGCTATCCTAGATAACTGGTGAATATAGTAAAAGCCCATATATTCAACAAATGGTGGCAGTTCCATAGGATGCTTTAGTATTGAGATTGACATTGAGTTGGGAGGTTGGGAAGTGTCAATTCTGAAAGCACGACAATCATGGTCTAAAGTGGTTACATCATAAATAGATAAAGTGGAAAGCTCGAAAGTGTGGTGAAGAAAAGAAAAAAGTGGAAACAATGAGATTTCAGAGTGGATATGAGATTCATTTATTGTTGTAATATGTGTTTTCAATATTTCCCATGTACTCATTAACTAAGCGTGTTGGAAGTAATGCTTCCATGTGTTGTTGTGAATTCCCATGCGCCAATCTAGAAGGTGTTATTTCCTATGTATGAGTTGTAATAGTGATCTAGATGTATCAAAGTTAGTGATCTAGTTGTAGTAGTGATCTAGAAGTTGTTGTTTCCTATGTATGAGTTGTAGTAGTGATCTAGATGTATTGAAGTCAATTATTTATGTCCTATATATTGGTAACCATTGTGATGGAATAACAACATTGGCATTGGGTTTCTCTTTTGGACTACAAGTTTGGTTTTTACTAAAAAAAATAATTTACTAAGCTAGATAATGATAATTGATTTTTACCAATTGCAAACACATTTAAGCTAGATATATTTTGCGTTTAAGGCTCCAACCATATTTGACAACATAATATTGTTCTTGTGTTATGTATTGTGAGTTCAGATTCATTGAGCTTGAGGAGTTAAGAGCAGTTAGTTGGTTGGAGGTCTTGGTAGAATAGATTGCAGCCTTTTATCTATGAATACGGAGTACAAAGTGGTGTTTGTCCTTAAATTTGGAGAACGTTCCTTTGGTTGGAAAGAACTTCCAAGTAAGTTTTTGATCACAATTCTAGACGGAGCAACTAGTGAAGTGGCAATTAAATTTTCTGTTACAATACCATACGAAGAAGTGTTTGAAATGACCCGAGATTTAGTGCAAAGTAGACAACAAAGGGTACACAAAGATGTAAATGATTCCAATGCAAATTCTGAGAATGATGATGAAGATGGTGCTTAGTGTGATGTTGATTATTGTTATTATGATGGTGATTGCTTGGAAGTTGTCACTTGGGAGTTCAGTGTTAAAGGAGAAGATTATCATTGTGATTGTTGCTACTTTGCCTTACATAGAATTCCGTATGGAAGAAGTTGATTTGGGGCATTGGAAAGGTGGGATTCTTAAAGATGGAGTCATGATCGAGCCAAAATGTACTTAATGAAATTTCGTCTATGGAACTCTTGGTTGCAGTTGAATTGAAAGCGATAATGAAGAAAATGTTGATTCTTCTCCTCACGTAGAATTTTAGTGGGAAGAATTTGATTCAGGCAAGGCAGGGTTCGAATTTTCAAACAAACCCACTTAGGCAGGGTTGGAATTTACAAACAAGTTGTTAAATTTGATTGTTTTCACACTTAATTAAAATTCACAGTTCGAAGGAAGAATTTTGACGGAAACATTTAGCAAAATCAGATTGTAATAGGCAAATTTATAGAAAAACTTTCATTTCTCTAACTAGCTTTTATAGTTTGAAAGAAAAATTTTGAAGGAAAAATTAGCAAAATCACGTTGTAATGGTTACATTTATAACAAATATTTTAACTAAATTTAACAAGCAAATCACGTTGTGATAGGAAATTTGTCAGTCATTCCATCCCTGGATGGAGGGATGATTGAGCCTAAAGTATATCACAATGATGCCATGTCCTTTCAATAGTTATTGTTATGTTGGTATGTTTAAATAACAAAACTAAAGTTGTGAACCAAGCTGATGCTTGTAGCCTAAACTAAAAAGGTCAGAAATTGGTTTGGTAAAGAGTTATTCACTTACATCATAGTTTGGGGTAGTCTTGCTCATCCTTGTGTTTTTCCTTTGTACATCCCAAATATGGTGGTTTGGTAGTTGTCACGCGGAATGAGTCGATCTTGCAGACAAGACAGACCTTCCTAGAATCTAATGAAGACCTAATGACAAACAAACCAACCAGACACTATCTTTCTCTAAGTATGCTTTATAAATAATGGCAAAGAAATGTGTTTAAGGCCTACCTCATATCCAACGCAAGTTTGGAGATGCCTTCACTCCTTTGATCCAAGTAAGTTCCTTCGTCACAAACCTGCAAGCATGAACAAGGCAAACGATTAAATAGCACATGAATATCCAGTATTATAAAACATATTCAACATGAAAGTCAAGGAGTCCATGAAACAAATAACATGAGATACTTGTTGAGAAAAATGAGCTTGATTGTATTAATTCAAAAGGAGAAGAACCTTAAAACCTTTGCCTTGACGCTGTACAAGCTCCTCCCAGGGTCCAACAAGAAGTCTCCTCTACTTTGACAAGCTTCACTCACTCCCTAATGA
>APFE031672978.1:3011-18111 GCA_000404065.3 Pinus taeda | reverse complement strand
TTTAAACCATCCATTTTAGTTTCTACATCTTTCCTTAAACCATCCATCTTAGATTCTGTTGCTTTTGTGCAAGTGACACTTGTTGCACTTGTTCTTGTAATTTTGATATATCATATAGCATTTCTTCCTCTTCTTCATGAGTCATGCTAGAGCTTTCAGGTTCCTTACTAGGTGTTTGTATTTTCTTTCCTTGGGGCATCAGTTACCAATAATAATGTTCTACTATGCCTTTTGAATTCCTTCAAAATAAATTTTCAAACCAAGCTTAAACAAAAATTTAAGAAAATCTACACACCTTTTTTCACTTTGTAGGAGCTCGATATTGCCTCTGATGTATCTCTGTACTTTCTGTTCATATAGTTCTGAATTTGTGATCTCTAGTAGCCCTTTGTGTCCTCTTTCCAATGCCACAAGTCTGACCCAAATTGGTTTCTCCAGGGAAGAGTTATGCGAAATCTCCCACAGTGACTTGATTATACACTAGTTAAGTATAGCAAACTTGTACGACGTGCCACGAGTCACTGTTTCGACATTTGGATCTGAAAAATTCATACAAGAAACTATAGTCCGTCCTATTGCTGCACCTTCTTACGCAATTTCAATCCGATCTCCACAGAGAAAGTTATGACGAGTTTCCCCAGGTCACCTGTTTGGAATGTAATTCAGGAGTCTGCAAAAAGACCAACTTCCTCAGATCATATCTCCGCAAATGTCACGTGAAAGGCTCTGAAATTTGGACCCAAGGTTCAGCGCGATTAGTTCTCAAATGGGTTTTGTTTGTGAATTCTAAAATGTCACAGAAAAACATTTATAGCAAAAATGCCACGATGACCTGTTTGGAGCAGTGAAACCCTAGAATCCAAAGCTCTGATACCAAATGTTATGAAACCTGCTCAAGAAAGATAGAAAAGATAGATCAACGCCTTAGAATTCAGCCTCTTCGAGGGGGAAACCTCCTTTACATTACATAAATGAACAATTCTTGGATGATTCAAATGACAAAACCTCCTTTCTATATATAGGAGTCTAAGGAGTCACAATATAAACCAGCTGACCTAACAATAATAATATAAAACCACAAAAATAACAATAGAGGGATTCTATGGGGCACAGTAATAACAATATGGGGGAAATAGGGGCTCAACAATATTAATAAGGGGTATAACTACAATAGTAATGGGGTAATCACTAGTATTATAGGGACCCAACAATGTTGCTACTACAGAGGCTAGTAAAGAAATGATTTGGTTACAAATGTTTATGGGTGAATTGGGTAATGAGCATGATATGGACACGTTATACAGTAATAGCCAAAGTGCCATTCATCTTGCATGGAGCTCAGCATTTCATTCCAGGACTAAACGCATACAACTTAAGTACCATTTCATACGATCAATGTTGGAAGATGGAGAGTTGAAGATGGAAAAGATACACACTAGCCAGAATCCTGCAAATATGCTAACAAAAGTTGTAACCAGGGAAAAACTAAGAATATGCTCAGTTTCAATTGGTCCTCAAGGATGATGATGAAGATGAGAAACAACCAGGTCCAAAGAGGAGTCATTGTCCAGCAAATGAAGCAGTGGTGGGGTTGCTACAATCATTCTCCAAGTGGAAGATTGTTGAGTGTGGAGCATGATTGTTCAGAGGTCTTTGTTTTAGCGAGATGTATACCCCAGGAAGTTTGTACACCCCTCCATGTGAGGAGGTGTGGGGGGGACTTTCCCCCGCCGTGGGGGTCTTGGCGGGGGTGATCCCCCCTAGCTGGGGGGGTCCAGGGGCTAGCGGTCCCCCGGTGGGGGTTTGGTGGCAGTGCCTCCGAAGCCAAAAATGGATGTAGAATTGCCTTGTAAAAGTATCGTAATTTCTAGTCAATCTGGACCGTTCATTAGGTGGATGATCTGACGGTAGAAACTTATGTTTAGTTTAGGGTTTTTTGCCCTAGAAGGCAACCCCTCTATTTGTATGAGGGCATTGTATTTGAGGCTGCGATATATAGATGTGTATTATCTGAGCGAGAAATAGAGAGGTGAGACTCTGAGAGAAAACAGAGGATCTACTGTAGGTTGTGTCTCTTCGTTTTGCTGGATAATAGAAAGGAAGGACCGGCTGTTCAGGGTGGACATAGCCCAAAGTGGGTCAACCACATAAATCTGTGTCTCTCTTGTTTTATGCATTTTCTATGTTTATATTTCTGCAATATTTTATGTGTTCCATTGCTCCGTAATATATAATTTTCTAACACTTTCAACCTCCCTTTTGAAGCAAGCACAACATTAAATGTTGCTTACGATGATAGTTCCTCGCTATGGCACAAAAGGTATGGAAATTTAAATATGAAAGGCTTGAAATTGTTATATAACAAGAAAATGGTCAAATGGTTACCACTTATTGGTTCTATTGATAAAGTCTGTGAAGGGTATATTCTTGGTAAGCAACATAAATATTCATTTCCAGTAGGAAAATCATGGAGAACAAGTAAACCATTGGAGCTCGTGCGTACAGATATATGCGGTCCTATGCAAACTTTGTCTCTCAACAAAAATAAGTGTTTCATTATTTTTTTGGATGATTCTAGTATAAGAACATGGGTATATTTCGTTAAAGAAAAATATGATGCATTTGTCATATTTCAACCATTTAATTCTCTTGTGGAAAAACAGAGTGGTTATTCTATAAAAGCATTATGCACAGATAGAGGGGTAGAATTCACTTCTAATAAGTTTGATTCTTATTGTAAAATGAATGGCATTCAAGGAAATTGACAACTACTTATACTCCCCAACAGAATGGCATTGTTGAATGTAAGAATAGAACAATTGTTGAGATGGCTAGGAGCATGATGAAAGGTAAAATCTTCCAAACATTTTTTGGGTCGAAGCTATAGATACATATGTTTATTTACTTAATAGATTCCCAACAAGAAGTGTACAAAATATTACCCCTTATGAAACATGGTGTGGAAGAAAACCCAATATTTCTCAGTGAAGAGTCTTTGGTTGCATTGTCCATGCTCATGTTCCTAATGAAAAGAGAAGAAAGTTTGATGATAAAAGTGTGAAATGCATTTTTATTGGATATTGTGAGGAAAGCAAAGGTTATAGATTGCACAATCCACAAACTGAAAAAACTAATGATTATTCATGATGTGTTATTTGATGAGAAAGAAGAATGGCAGTGGAATCAGGATGTGCAACAACAAACTTGTTGATGGTTCTGGACTCGCCAACATGTCATGGGATCTCCTCGGTAAGAATTCCCAATTAGACCTTAGACCATTTGGTGTAGGAGTCCCAACAGTGGGTCGTATAGTAATGCCTTGACCACGGTTTCGCACAGAGGCAGATAAGATGTCCTTGTTGGTAGCAAGGGTGTGACATATGTAGTAAGTCAAGGAAGGTGCATGAGAGGTTCTAACACACAAAGGGTGAGATGAGTGTCCCCCTTGGAAACCTGTGATAGTACTGAGTTAAGAAGGGAACACACGAGAAAAGATGCATCACAACATGGAAGGCAAGTTAGCTAGCAATCCAAAGTGATGGTTAAACCAATACCACATTTCAAAAAGATTCATACATACATATACAAAAATATCTACACATGCATGCGTAAGGAAACAGATAAATATATCATTTAGAGTACTCAAGATAGCTGAAATAAAATACAAAATATGCATGAAACATGCTAGCTCTGTTATATTAAGAAGTGTAAGTTATAGCCATACAATACATCTATGTCTAACCACTAGTTCCAACAGCAGAATGTTATAGCCACAATTGCCTACTCCTCCAAAGAGATATACTAGCTCTGCGCAGTGGAGAAGCCAATGCTCGTTACAATACAGTTCGAGCTTTCTCTAAGATATTCCTATTAGAAACTTGGCTAACCAAAAGCCTTTACATTGACTTATGAGGTTCTATTTATAGCAAAGGGTGGGGTGACCCTTGACATTCCCCTTTGTGACGGTTCATCTACCCTCATGACTCTTCAACTACTTTATGATTGTTAAATTTAACTATCGACACTTGAACTTCCACTTAACAAGACGTTACATTACATTGGAAATGTGCCAATGTGAGACAAAATGGCTTGAGCAAGCCATGCAAGACATCACTAACACTCGGACCATGTGGTGAGACCAACTCTTTGACATCCTTATGATGGTGATGTTGGCATTATGATACAAGTGTTGTCCTTGATGGCAAGATGACAGATTATAGTGCAGCGGATCAGTAGCAAAGAATTGATGATCAGACTACAAAGAATGAAGAAAGCTGAGTATATACGCAGGTTCACTATATACCAAATCGCGTACATAGGCAAGTTATACGCAGGTTCACTATGTACCAAGTCGCGTATATACGCAGCTTCGCTATATACCAAGTAGGGTATACACGCAGGTTATACACGCAGTTTCTCTATAAAAAAAACGCGTATAGATGCGGGATTGCTGATCAGAAGTCGCGTATGCATATGCACGCACTTTCATGCACATAAAAGCGCATACATGTGGGAAAGCTTATTTTTTGGTTCGTGGTATTTAGACCTATGGTTTTGGTCCTTGGTATTGCGTCCGAAGTGTTGAACCCAGGTATTGGGTCCCTGGTATTGGTTCTCATTAGGCAAGAGCATGGAAAAAGACTTGAATATTTGATATAGTATGAGATCTAGTATGCAGGATATCGGTTATGATGCATTACTTGATCTGAGCTAAGGAGGGATCTCACTGGTGGATGGACAACAAGATCTAAGGATAAATCAGGATCAAATGGTTTGAAATGAACTATCTCTATATGGTTGATTATGTTTGTTTTAGATCTATATACTGACGCATGCAATGTTCTGAATTGGGTATAACTTAAGTTTGAAATAGCTGCAAGACATGATTGAATATTTATAGATCTGTACGCGGGTTGGTTTTGGTAAAAGCGTGTATGTACGCGGGTTTGGTTCTTCCAAGTAGCATATACCATTTAAGCTATGATTTTTGATGATACAGTTGGTTCTGAATAGTGTTGCATAGTTCAGGGTTCTGCTCTGTGTTCTAGTGACTTCTTTTTGTTGACAAGGTTTCAGTGATTCAGTATTGGGTGATTCAGAGATTGGTAATGCTAGTGTTGATTGATTGTGTGCTTCAATGATATTGATGGGTCCAGTATGAAAATTGGATGAAATGTGGCCTTCAGATTATAGTATTGTGCTTCAGGAGTATCCAGTCTAAAAATTTATGAAATGTGGTACCTGGAGGAAGAAAGAGAAGGTTGTTGCCTTCTGTAGGTCAACACCTACGTACTAGTAAGTGCATCGGCTAGTACAAGAGCTAAGGGGGTTGTAGCTCCTTTCCAAGAGAGTCTGGAGAATGAGAGAAGGTTGTAGCCTTCTGCAGGTAGAAGCCTGCGTACTGGTATAAGACTGCACCAATACATAACTATTGTAAAAGAGGTTTCTTATTAAAAGAAGATAGAGACGATTTGCAGCAGCTAGTTTTCACCCACATTGGGTTTCCACCTTATATCATGGTGTTCATGTGTGCTTCTTGTGTGTGATGATCTATTCTGGTTTATTGTACCTACTTACTATACATATGGTTAAAGAAGCTCTGATGCACTAACTAAAGATCAACATTTAATGGATTAATTGAATCATAGGTATTCTGGATATACGCTAGTTGCATTAGACATAGTTGCGTATACACGCGGGTTCCCTTAATTGAAGTAGCGTATATGTATCTAAGTTTGGAAATGAAAAAGTTTTATTGATTTGATAATACTGATTCACCCCACCCTCTCAGTATTATTTCCAACAATTGGTATCAGAGCAGGTCCTTTGGTAGAAGCTTGTCGCTTAAAGGAGATCTGTGGAACTATGGGAAAGAAGCTTAAGAAGAAAGCACCTAAGAAGAAGAAGACATCGCAGAAGAACTATGACAGTGGGTGTATGGATTGGGGAATATGTGGAAGAAGCACATTAGGTTCAGAATCGCTTCAGAATGAATATGAACAAGATCTATCAGGTATGAATTTTTTATCCTCTAGTGATACATCTATTTACCCTCTTAAGGATGATGAATGTGATAGCGAAACAACTGAGTTTGCACTTATGGGTAAACAAGAAAGATATCAAATAGAGGCAGAATTTAAAAGGCTTACAGACAAAATTAGAGATCAACAAGATCTATTGAACAAGAAGGAATTTGCCTTCAAAGAAGAATCTACCAAACTAAAAGCTCAACTAGAGGAGGGAAATAAGGTAAGGAAGTTATTCAAGGAAAAATGTCAAAAGTTGCAGGATGAAGTGACATCATTAAGAAATGAAGTCAATGAAAAAATCACAACAATAAAGAAACTCAGAGATAGATCCAGTTACTATGAAAGGCTTGAAGCTATGATCCTCTCGCTAAAGGAAGATCTTGAAGAATCAAAGAAGCAGAATAAAGAACTACTCCAGGCTCTTGAAAAACAAGAAAACGAAGTTCTTGAACTAAGACATCAGTTGGAAGAAGAAAGAAAAATTGAAGAAAACATGAAGAAGCAGCATCGTGAAAGGGAAGAACAACTTCAGGTTGAGCTAAATATTCTAAATGATAAATTAGAAGAAAAGGATAAGCTCTTATGATTTCAAGATAATACTAAGATCTTGGATGATATTCTTAGTAGTCAAAGGTCTCCTGCTATCAAAACTGGTCTTGGTTTTCATGGATCTGTTGAAAAAGAATCTAGTTCACAAAGTAAGACAAGGGAATCTAATGCAAAATCTGAAATGCTCAACAAGGAGATGAGAGGTCAACCCCATCAACAGCCAAGGAAAGAAATTCTTCAAAGAAAATATTTTACTCCTCTGATAAATAAGGTTGAATTTTATGTATTTCATAATCTTGGACATGTTGTAGTGAGATGTAGAAGAATAATAGTTCAAGATCATCACCTAGAAAGATCATCACGGTCCAGGTACTTTAATGGATACTATTTTTCTTGCAATATGTTTGGTCACAAAGTTGCTGATTGCTACAAGACAAATATGAAACATATGAGATGTTATGCATGTAAGAAGCTTGGACATATAGCAAAGGAATGCAGGAAGAAGGTATGGGCACCACACCAGAAGGAGAAAACATCAACCCGCTTGAAGATTTGGAAGATGAAGGAAGTACAGTCAGAAAGATGTGGCACTACACCATATACAGACATAACAGACTCAGGAGGAGCTGAAAGTGTAAAACTTCAGTGTCCTAAATATCATACGCAATTTGCATAAAGGGAAGTCGCGTATATACGCGAGTTAGACACTGAACAGTCGTGTATATGTCAGTCTGAGGAAAAGCAGAAGGGATAGGCTCAGAAAAAGGGTCTGATATGATTCAATCCATTATTTTCTCTGTTTGATAATGGTTACAATCTGCTGATGATGTGTGGAAATGTCTTGATACTTGTAAGAAGTTTAGAAGTGTTTTGATCCTAACTTGTTGATGATGATGCCTTGATACTTCTTGCTGATATATGCATGATCAGATCTGACAGTTGGCACAGGTTCAGGGGGAGCATATACCTTTAATAATGCATTTTTGGCATTATGGTTAGTAGTCCTTGGTGATGAAGCTTATATGGCTAAATGATATATCGTGCTATGATATGGTTATGAGTTATCCATGACAAATCTCATATGATTCTTGGGGTTACATAGTTGATGTTCATATTAGATTTGTGGTTGATTCTCTGGTGATGCTTACATGGTGATATTCATAAGGATAAGGAGAAGCCCAAAGCTTGAATACACATCTTCTTTACTTGATGATGAGTTACTCATATGCTGCTGTCATCATAGGCATAAAGATCATATAATACAATTATGATGCATGATTCCTATAGTTCTTGACACTCACATGGATTGATGTTGTTGATGATACCAAGACGTCTTGATACATAGTACTGGATACATGGATGATTACTCAAAGTTGCATTGTTGGAGACATGATGATGATGAGTTCCTACCTATATGTTCATAGATCGATACTTAGATATGTTGATTGATCCAGATGTTCCCAAAGTGATGCTACTTGGATCATGTATATCTTGATGTTGATGAGATGACTACGGTGTTTTTACACATATGATAAAATGTGAATGATTTTATGATGATGAGTTGATATCATGCCTTGTTATAGGACATTTACAGGATATTGATCTGGAAATGGTTGTACGCGAGTTTAATAAGGAGGATCCACGCATATACGCATGTTTCTGTGGATACAGTCGCGTATATGTTGATTTGAAGGAAATCAGTGGGCCATTCTCAGGATGAGAAGAGTCTAATATGGGCCTGACAGAGACCATCTGGCATAGATGGAATAGGTACAGAGGGAGAACATGATTGCTGGTCTAGATATTGTTGACAGATGCTTATGGAGCATATCATACATTGTGTATGATAGTTTCTAATGACTATCATGGTCTTATTTAGATGTTTGGTCATATCAAGACTCGTGATGTAATAATGTGTCTCTATTTATTGTAGTCATTTGATGAAATCTCTTCTGGTCATATGATGTAATTTGTACCCCCACTATGCATACGAAGGATGATGAAATATTTTAGTCATGTATTTCTTTTATCAAGGTCATATAATGGCCTATGTTCGTTTCCCCACTATGCCTGGGATGGATGATGTTATACTCTTGTATTATCATGTGTAAACCTTGATGTATCCCCACTTGGTTGGGTGGATGAGTCAAGTCTGGTGTATCTCCATGTTGATGGGAGATGGATGTATATATGAGTCTTTGATGATAGGAAGGTCATTTATGATGAATAGAGTCATGTTCTTCTTGTAGAACATCTTTTTGCAAACCTTGCTTACAATCAGGGGGAGCATGAACAACTCATTCCAACAGAGCAGAGATTTCAACATGTATTCAGAAGGAGCATGGACAGATTGGTACACCTTGACATATACATAGGGGGAGCTCATTCAGAGATTTCAGCAGGTACTCAAGGGGAGTATGGACAACGAAATGTTTATCAAGGAAAGAGAATATCTTGGTCCGCCCTTTGCCCTTGATGTCAAAGGGGGAGAGTGATTTGGTGTCGTTGCCATCAAGTTCAAAGGGGGAGATTGTTGGCATTATGATGAATGTGTTGTTCTTGATGGCAACCCACTCATAGAAGAACAACTCACTTATATATAACTAGATGAATCTACGAAAGAGATATTAGATGTAACAGAATACATGGGATGCAGGACAGCTCAAAGGAATCAGATGACAGTTCTCAATATGACAAGTTAGCTTTGCCATCAAGTCCAAAGGGGGAGATTGTTGGCATTATGATACAAGCATTGTCCTTGATGGCAAGATGAAAGATTATAGTGTAGTGGATTAGTAGCAAAGAATTGATGATCAGACTACAAAGAATGAAGAAAGCTGAGTATATACGTAGGTTCACTATATACCAAGTCGCGTACATAGGCAGGTTATACGCAGGCTCACTATGTACCAAGTCGCGTATATACGCAGCTTTGCTATATACCAAGTAGGGTATACAAGCAGGTTATACACGCAATTTCTCTATATACAAAAACGCGTATACACGTGGGATTGCTGATCAAAAGTCACGTATGCTATGCACGCACTTTCATGCACATAAAAGTGCGTACATGTGGGGAAGATTATTTTTGGGTCTGTGGTATTTAGACCTATGGTTTTGGTCCTTGGTATTGCGTCCGAAGTGTTGAACCCAGGTATTGGGTCCCTGGTATTGGTTCTCAATGGTTTTGGACCATGGTATTGAGTAAGGCCTGAGACTATAAAAGGAGAAGAAGATCATTAGTCAAGAGCATGGAAAAAGACTTGAATATCTGATATAGTATGAGATCCAGTATGCAGGATATGGGTTATGATGCATTGCTTGATCTGAGCTAAGGAGGGATCTCACTGGTGGATGGAGAACAAGATCTAAGGATAAATCGGGATCAAATGGTTTGAAATGAACTATCTCTATATGGTTGATTATGTTTGTTTTAGATCTATATACTGACACATGCAATGTTCTAAACTGGGTATAACTTCAGTTTGAAATAGCTGCAAGACATGATTGAATATTTATAGATCTGTACACGGGTTGGTTTTGGTAAAAGCGTGTATGTACGCGGGTTTGGTTCTTCGAAGTAGCGTATACCATTTAAACTATGATTTTTGATGATACAGTTGGTTCTGAATAGTGTTGCAAAGTTCAAGGTTCTGCTCTGTGCAGGGAGAATTTTAAGAACCCCCCCTAAATTTATAAGTATAATAAATGGGCGAATCTCCATGGTATATAGGAAAAATGGAAGGCGATTTTATCAATAATATAATATGTATATATAATTTTTTGGCGAATCTCTCATCAGGCATGGCGAATATTTTACTCAATTATAAAATCTTGTAAGATCTTGGTATTACCATGGGTTATCATAAACCTGGAGCTTAAAAATTACTATTAGTAATTTATAAAAATTAATAAGATTAATAGTTGATTTTTATTTTAACCAAGCTAAAATGTGTAACATACATTAAATTACAACATCCATTTTTACTTTGATCCACCAAGCCCCGAGAGGGATCAAATATTTTTTCACTCTATGCTAGTTTGCATATCACGATATTTGATACCTCTAGGGGGTTAGTAGATCTAGAGTAAAGATGGATCATGCTAGTTTAATTCCCCCATTTAAATAGGCTACATTCTAGATGAATACCATGGGTCAATACCATGTGCCATTTTGGCAAATACCATGGGTCAATGCCATGTGCCATATTTTATTAATTCTAATATTAGGGTTAATAATGGTTTTTTTGCATGGTATTAATAACAATCTAGTCCATGGTATTTGTCCCATAGTATTTTTCCCATAGGTTTCACCTAAATATAACCCATTTTTTTGAGTGTTCGTAAATATAAGGTGACTTATGGAGTAAATATAAAACAATGTTTTATTTGTTTACCATACCTCTCATTTATTTATATTTTATTAATTTACCATACCTCTTTTACAAATATGGTATTTGGCCATAGGATTCACTTAAATAAAACCTCTTTTTTGAGCCTTCATAAATAGAACGAGGGTTATGGACTAAATATAAAAAGATGTTTTATTTATTTACCATACGTCTAGTTTATTTATATTTTTATTTATTTACCATAGCTTTTGAGTAAGTATAAAAAGACGTTTTATTTATTTACCGTACCTCCACTTTACTTATATTTTTATTATTAATTTACCATACCTCTTTTATAAATATGGTATTTGGCCCATAGGATTTACTTAAATAAAACCTATTCTTGAAAATGGGCAATGGAAGGTTGTAACTCCTAATTTCAAGGGCTAAATTTACCTTTTTTACCCTCTCCCTTAAAATAAGGTGGGCTATTTGAGGTGATTTGTAAAAATGTACTATGATACAAAATATTCGCCCACTAAAAATTTAAAACCCCTTAATTTCGCCAAAGGGCGAACATTCGCCCCTAAAATTATCCTTGGGTTGAGCTATATTTCCAAATGGATTCAAAGCTGAGTGAGGTGGATCTTTGAAATGGTAGAACACATGGCCTAGTAACCCTTGAACCAGATTGTGGGTTGCGGTAAAGTCATATTTTATGTTTCCTCAGATGGCCTAGGAACCCTTGTTAGTGAACGACAGGATATGCAGTAAATCCTAGAGGTTGTTTTCTCTCCATTGGGCCTAGTAATCATGGGTTTGGGATATGCGATAAACCTGAAGAATGGGTCTCAGTTTAGGGCCTAGTGATCTGGGTTTGTATTGTGGTAAATCCTAAGAGACTAGGAGACAAGAAAATTCCTCATGGTGTAGGTGGAGAAATCCGGTGGCATCCATGCTTGTTTGGCTTAGTGATCGGGTGGAGATCATGATAAAGTCTGTTATGATGTGTTCATTGTGTTAGCCTAGTGATCCGGGATGGATTATGGTAAAGCATGATTTCTATTGATGAGGGTGAGGTGTTTTAGCCTCGGTATGCCCTAGTTGATTTCTTTTGGTTTGAGTTCCACATTCATGCTTGGAATATGGTACGGGGGTGATTGGATGAAGAGAGACTTGGTTCAACCAATCTATGGTTAGGTGGAATGTGGCAGTCCCATATTTGGTCGATTTAAACATGAACGCAAAAAATTATAGATATAACCATAAATACAAATATGTAGTAGAAATAAAACTTCATTTCATTAATATCAAATACTGAAATATGCTTACAAACAGAATGGAAATAAGACTAGCTCGGGTGGTGCTAACTTATCTCTAAGAAGAGATATGGTGACTACATGCCTCTGAATTGCGCTACAATGAGGCTCAAGGGCATTTTTATTATTGAGCAATAATAAAAAACCCTAAACAACCAAAAGCCTAACTTGAGGAGATGTAACACCAAGAGTTTATGGGCCCTGTTAGGGTTAGTTGTACAACCAACTTCTTGGGGTCATGACTTGGTCATATTATCTTTGTTTGGCGTGCATGATACCCGGTTGGAAAGATATCTCCGAGGGCTATGCCGAAAAAAACAATTTTAGACTAAAAATTGTTGGTACAAAATTTCCAAAAAAAACGTTGTTTAGGGCCTCAAAACGGCTCTGCAAGTTTAGGACCCGTAAAGTTACTAAAAATAGTAAACTATGCTACAATTAAGGAAAATGAAAAATTGAAAGAAACAATGGTGGGGGTCCAAGTGGAATTGGTAGGTGGCTAATAATATCCACCTGGATCATTCCTCCCCCCTTAGGAAGCAATGGTCCCCACTGCGTTGAGTTCCTCCATGATATGGGGAAACTTCTGCTAAACTTGGTCCCTGTAGAGCCACTTTCCCCGGTGAAGGAGTTGGCTTGCCTCAACAACTAGATACAGTTGGATCTTTTGTTGGTGAGTGTGCTTGATCTGCATGTCCATGATCCGATCAGTTGTGGCTTGTTCCATGCTATCTAGATTTAAATATGTAGGTGTGAGATGTTTTGCAATGTCTGATGTGTCTAGCAATGGTGGGAAGTATGGTCGAAGGTAGTCCACACTGAACACTGGTTGCAGGCCAAGGAATGGGGGAATGTTGAGCTCAAATGCATTATCTCCAATAGCCTTGGTAATGGTGTAAGGACCGTATCGGAGTGGTCTGAGTTTCTGATAGGCTTCGGCAAGGAATTCCTTTTGCAAATGCAACCAAACTTTGTCGCCAACCTAAAACGTGTGTGGAACCTGATGTTGATCATGTTGTTGTACTTGGCTTTTGATTTCTCCTGAATGTCATGGAATTGTTGGTGGATATGTTGGATGTGCTCAATGAAGTTGTTTTCCTTATCGGTTTCGGACTGGACATGATTCAAATATGCCTGAGTAGCTGTAAATGGCATGGTCACATCAATTGGACATAGTGTGTGGAATCCCAAGCCCACCTGAAAAGGGTTATGGCCAGTTGAGCTATAGATAGCCCAGTTATAACTATGATAGACATAGGGGAGGCTCTCATCCCATGTGTGTGGATGCTTTGAGCAGTACATAAGAAGAATGTGTACGATCATCTTGTTGGTGACCTCTGTCTGGCTATCATTTTGGGGATGGAAAGTTGTGGACTTAGTGAGCTTGGTGTCCAACATTGACCAGAGATTGGACCAAAATGTACTGAGGAACCTGCTATCCCGATCTGAGATGATAGACTGTGGGATCCCAAAGTGTACCCACACTCGTTAAAATAAGAGTTTAGCAGTGGCTTTCACTGTGATATTATTCTTGTAGACAACCATAATGGCCATCTTCGAGAATCTGTCAATGACCACAAAAACAGAGTCATTGGCATTCTTAGTAGAATGAAGGCCCACCATGTAATGCATGGAGATGGATTCCCAAGGTCGACTAGGGGTAGGTAGCGGAGTATAGAGGCCTTGCTTCTTGATGGTCAGGTTCGCAATGGTGTCGAAAGTGCAGGATCTGATGTAATTCCCGACATCCTATCGAAGATTCGACCAATAGAAATACTTCTGTAGTATGGCCACCATTTTCCTAACCCCGAAATTCCCAGCAGCCCAACTATAGTGTGCTTCCCAAATCATCTTCGAACGCTCACTTGAAGGAACAGAAAGGTGTCCCAGGTGGCATAATAGGTCATCTTGGACGTGAAAATATGGAACTTGCTGAACCTCCGAGAGCATCTGGTATGTATGGCCAAATTCTGGGTCGCTTTTGTAGAGAAGTGGCCAATTAGAAGTCTCGTGTCCACAAGAGTTGAGCATGGTGGTTAACGCCATGATCGGTGGTCGACTGAAGCAATCTGCAACATTATTAGTGTTGCACTTATTATAATTGATATTCAAATAGAACTATTGCAGGTATATGGACCACTTCTGATGGCAATCATTCTACAACTTCCCTTGCATCTATATGAACTGTAGGGACCGGTGGTCTGTGTGGATGACTATTTCCTTCCCCAAAATGTAATGCTTCCACTCTCGGTAGGTCTGCACAATGGAATACATCTCTTTGTCATCAATGGGATACTTCTGGATTGTGTCTGAAAGTGTCTCACTTTGATATGCCACCGGATGCCCCTATTGAGTAAGGACTGCCCCAATAGCATAGTTAGAGGCATATGTCTCAATCTCAAATGGTTGTTGCAAGTCTGGTAATGTGAGCACTAGTGCAGAGCAGAGCGAGGTTTCAACTCTGTGAATGCCTCCTGTTAATATTCAGACCAAAATATTTTTTCTTTCACTCCTCCCTTGGTGACTTGACTCAATGACCAAGTGATATGAGAGAATCCCAAAACAAACCTGCAGTAGAAATTGGCAAGACCCAGAAAGCTGTGGAGCTATGTCAGAGTGGTTGGAGCTGGCCAATCCTGAATGACTTGGATCTTGGCTGGATCCACATGCATCCCCCATTCATCAATAATGTATCCCAAATACTAAACTTTGGTCATGCCAAAAGTGCATTTCTCCAAATTGGCACATGTTATGAAACTAGCTCAAGAAAAGATAGAAAAGATAGATCAACACATTAGAATTCAGCCTGTTCGAGGGGGCAACCTCCTTTACATTACATAAATGAACAATTCTTGGATGATACAAATGAAAA
>APFE031672969.1:189589-209889 GCA_000404065.3 Pinus taeda | reverse complement strand
AGTGTTACAACAACTTAATGAAGCATGTCTAACTTCCAGTTTTCCCCATCTCCTGCATGACTAACATTCCTATGCCACCCAACTTCACAAAGAAGATCCAAGTATTTTGTTGGTTCTAGTTTCTTTAATAGCAACATTCCTTGTGCAAAATTCTTTTCATTTTGATCTACTTCCTAAAAAGACTAAGTCAATTTCATACAGACTCAGTATTCCCCCCCATCCACCTCTTTCATTCATATTAACTACTAACCTATTACTATCTAACTCCCCATACCCCCATATTCCCCTATTACTATGTAAAACTTGGAAAAAACGCAAAAATATATGTATCCCCTTCCCTGAGCATTATAGCTCTATGTATCACTCTGAAGGTCTTCATGCACTAAAAAACATTTGAGCACAACCCAAAGAGCGCCAAAGAATTTATCCTAGGGATTAATCCAAGATTTGCTCGGATTAATAGCCTTAAAACCCACTTTATTAATTAACCTTTGCAAAAACCGATTTAACCCGCAAATGCTGAAATAATCTGGAAAACTCACTTTTCCAAAGTTTTCGCCAGGCACGAATTTCAAAAGAAAATAATATTTTATTCTCCCCGCAATCAAATATTTCCCGCGCACCTTATCGTTCCGTCGACCGTCGGATCTGGGCCCCCCCATCCGACGGCCCACATCATATCGGACGGGCATGAGCGCCCAAACTTGCCTTCTGAGAAACTGTCAGAGGGTGACGTTAGGCCTCCGCCACGTGTCGCCCCCTGGAGTCTCTCGAAGCGCCCTCTGACAATACCGCGACCGTATAGAGGGCGGTGCAAGAAAACCCGCTTACCACTCTGCTAAACCGCCTGCCCACGCCATCGCCAGGGCCCGCCCACGTCACATCCGCTTGGCGCCCTGTCAGCACCCCCGACCGCCAGCGCTCCTGCGTGTCTTCCACCTATGCAATCCCTGTGGACCACTCACAGAC
Source organism: Pinus taeda (assembly GCA_000404065.3). Classification (NCBI taxonomy): domain Eukaryota; kingdom Viridiplantae; phylum Streptophyta; class Pinopsida; order Pinales; family Pinaceae; genus Pinus; species Pinus taeda. The sequence continues at coordinate 208,920 of APFE031672969.1, read as the reverse complement.
TGCCACATCACCCGATGACGTCATGCTGACATCATTCGACCCTGACCCCACCTGATGACGTCATGCTGACGTCATCCAAAAAGCACGCCAATGAGCCAAAAGTCCATATTTAGCCGTTTTTTCTCGTTTTTCTCATTTTTCCACTGAAAGAACTATTGCTCTCCTCTGCATGAGAATTACGTCCACTGCCACCAACCTTCTGAAATCGACCTGAAGAACGTTACCGCCTACAACCCACCTGTACTTGTCACCATTACCGGCAATTCACCAGGTATTTACCGAGAGAATCCTTTCAGAGCTAAGTTACGTCCATGTTTCTCCAAAATTGAATTCACAAGAGTAAAACAAACCTGTTTTTACCATTAAATTCCCCGAAAAACTAGCATTCGCCACAATTGCAGGGTCTAATTTCACCTGCTGAACCCATATATATCCACCCTTCCCCAAATTCCCACTCTGCCTGCGCATTCATGGACTGTAAACCTAAATGACATAATTCACCAGGAAAACTGAGTTGCCTGCTCCTGCAATCTATCAAATTACTCTTGTTAATTATTCAACACCTTTATCACACCTCATTTACCCTTACAATTGACGTTACCTCTGCAAAATTAACCCTCTGTGGTCTCCTGCCCGCTAAAACTAGTTCAGCCCCTACTCATAACCACTGCTTAGCCATGGAGACACCAATAGTCCTAAATATTCAACCTCTAAATGCCCCACACAGAGAGCTAGAGTGGAAAGCCCTAGGTGATAAATATTACCAGATGTTAGACTCCATGCCCATGATAGCCAAGTTTAATATTCACCTAATGAATGAATTGAAGGCCCAACATCTCAGTGGGGCTGACACCTTAGGAATTTGGGATTCCCACATACCCATTTACAATCTCCCTCAAGTCAATGTCTTCCCAGACTTGATAAAGCAATGCATGTCCAGCTATGACCCCTATCACAGAGCCGTTCTCAGCCCCTTAGGCTCTATATTGTTCCATATCACCCCTGAGGCCATCAATGAAATGCTACACTTTCATACTGCAAAGCCCCTAACTCCTCTCTCCCTCCAGGACTTGATAACAAAGGGGGGCAACTTGTCCAGGGATCAGATTTCCAGGGTTAACCAATTGTTTATTCAGCCTGAGTATCAATCTATGACCACTCCCCTTCCCATAGCATATCCATATGTTAATGAGCTGGGAAAAATGATGGTAGATTTGATCAGTTACATCTTGGGTTATGGGACATATGAGGATGTGGATGAAACCATCATAGCAATGCTATCCATTTTCTCCCCAGGGATGCTTCCTGCTGTACATTATGACTTTGCTACTTTTATTGCCAATAAGATTCATGAGCAATTAATGAATCTGGAGAGGGAAAATGTGTTTAAATACACCAGGTACATATATCACTTATTCTTATTCTATCAGCCTGATGCCTTCCCTGTTCCTCTAAAGAAGCTAGATGCCCAGGGACACCCAAGGTCAGTTGTGTTTTGGACTTCAGTTTGCCATCTTCTGCCTTATTCACCCTACACCTACTGTGAATTTATTGATGCTATTCATTCAAGCCAGCTATTGACCGTGTTGTTGGGTCCCCTCCCCCAAGATTGACAGAGAAATGCAGAGAATCCTTCAACTCTCAAAGGCATACAACATTGGTGATTTGTAATTCTACCAACACCATACAGTAATCAGAGTATATGGCTATGAGTTGAGTCCCTATACGTTGCCAAAATATGTCCCTATGAGACTCTTTGCCCTAGAGTACTTCAGGCAGTTTGGAAATGCAGACTTTGTCCATTTCCAAGCTAAAAACAAGAAGGTGCAGCTAAACGTAAGAAATCAGCTGAGTCCCTTTTTGTACAATAAGAAGGAAGAAGGTTGGAAGGAAGCTGATAGGATTCTAGAGACCCTCAGACTTCAGACCAGTTTCAAGTGGGTGCCTTATGACCCTAATCACTTCATTTCCCTTAGGAGAATAAAGTATAAGTTGGGTGGCTATGTCCATGTGAAAATCCCTCATATTGAGAAGTATGCAAATGCCCTAAGCTGGGAAGAAGGCACATTAGAAGAGCCAATTAGCAAAGAAGAAATGCTAAGAAGAGAAACTAGCAATATTGAGAAAGAGGCTGACTTGGAACATTGTGGGCAGGTTTCTTCCTCCTGTTAGAGGAAAATTGGAGAAGCTGCCTCATCTTCCACAGCCCAGCAGCAAGTACCCAGAATTGCCCAACAAGAAACAAATAAAGGCAAGGGCAAGCAGGTGGAGCAGGAACAATCACCTCCTAGAACACAACAACAAACTGAGCAGCAAGTAGAGAAGGAGGTTGAACAGCAACAAGAATAGCAACAAGAACAACAAGAAGAGCCTCAAGAAGAGGGGCAGCCTATGCAGCAAGAACAAATGGCTGAGGCCCCAGCACCTACTGAGCAACAGGCTCAATAGAACATGCCTTCTGAGCAAGAGAAGATGGTGGAGACCTCAGTGCTTCAAACTCCACCAAAGGTGGAAAAAGAAAAGTAGAGGGACAGAGAGAAAGAGACTCCCCTTACAACATCTACAAATCAAGGGGAGAAAAGGCAGATATTAAATCCCCTCTCTGAAGAAGAAATGCTTATGGGGAAATCGGTGATAATGGGCCCACCAAGCATGGAGGTATCTGGTAGTTCCTTTCAGCAGGAACAAGAGAGAAATCCTGGAGGAGAGGTCAGCTCCTCAAGTCATCAAAGAAAAACAGAGGTAGGCATCAAGCAACAGTTCACTGATATCAAGAGGAGAAATGAGCCACTCAGGCTCCAAATTTACAATCAGTTGCTAAAGATGGCCCCCACAAATCAGCAGAGGCTCATGGTAGCCTATGAAATTTCAGAAGGAGAAATGACCATGAGTCATTTCATGCCCACCACGGTGCAACCACAGTCAGCTGCAGACTACATTAGAACCAACCTGGAGGTTCTGGCAAACGAAATTCACCCCATGGACCAAATAGAACTTCACAATCAAATGGGTGAAATGGTCTATGCAACATTGGCAGACAAGACAATTTTGGCAAAAAGGCTGGAAAACAGCCTAAACAATACAGCTGCCCAACTAGAGTTGGAGAAAGCATCCTCCCTGGCCAAAGACAACAGGATCAAGTCTTTGGAAGATATAATTATAGAGCTGGGGCATGACCCCAAGGATCCCAAAGAAATACAATCACTGTTGAAGATAAGGGATGCAGACCTGGTAACCCTAAGAAAGAAAGTGAAGCTCCCAGCAACCATTCACCCCCAAACAGATGAGGTTGCTTAGTAGAAGCAAGAACAAGAGATAGCTACATTGCTGGTAGCACTGCACAAGCAACTAGTGCAGACAAAAGGGAGGCTGGAAGACACTGAGGCTACACTACAGGCAACCCTACAACAGAAAGAGGGAGGCCAGACTTCTCAGCCCCCTCCAGAGGTTATTAACCTTGAGGAGCCTCCAAAGATCACTCCTCCTCACACAGAAGCAGCATCAACACCATCTACATCAGCAGCAGCACCATCTACATCAGCAGCACCACCATCTACATCAGCAGCAGCACCGTCTACAGAGTAGGCTCCGAGCCTGGACATGTAGAAACTATTGAATGAGGTCCAGGCCCTAGAAGCCCAGATGACAGAATTGAATGGGGCCAAGGATGAGTTAGCCAAGCTAAATGAGAAATATGATAAATCAAAGCAGAATGTGGCTGAGAAAGGGAGAGAAATAAAAACTCTCAAGGAAAGGATAAAAGAGCTGGAGAAGGAGCTCACCCTTGACAAAGTGGTGGCTGAAATCAGAAGAGTTTTGTGGACCCACATTGGCTAATCAATAACGGTCCAATGGCAATACATTGAAACCATTCATGAGCAAATGGAGCTCATAGGTAAAGCAAAAAGGGAAGTGCATAGAGCAAGGGCATCTCTAGGCAGTATGCCTGAGGCAGCCAACAGATTGATCAATGTGCTCAATAACAGGACAGGCCCTCAGCTGGCAGCAATTGGGATCTCCAGCAGGACGGAGACTATCTAGCTAGTTAAGAGGGTCCTCACACAAAAAAGCCTGGTACAGACGTTGGACAGAAGGAGCCAAGATATGCAAACAGAGGTAAACAGGTTCATGGACAAATTTGCTGCATTACAGGGCAGAGGTCTCCCCAGATTACTCAACAGTGTAGGAAAACTTCTATCACATGAAGTTTATGCAAAGAGGGTGAATACATTTGCCACTAATCAGATCAGCCAAGGATCAAGCAGCTCACAGGAAACAGGGCCAGCATCTGGGCAAAGCCTCTATGACAGAATAGAGAATCTATTTTTAATTATGAATGAGATTAACCATCTGTTTGAAATGCCTCCGAATTTATACAAATACACAGAGGCAGATGAGACCATGGATGCAATTTTGAGGCATCAATTGTCTACGCAGGATTGGTGGGCCAACATGATATAATTATTATCATAAACAAGAGGCTTCATCTAAATTTTGTCATCAAAATGTATAAGTCATCACATTCAGAAAGTGTGATACACATACTATGACCGAGAGGTGGAATGAGCCACCTTGGCGTGAAGATTTAGCCACCAAAAGCAACAATGACAGCTACAGGTAGCAGGGCCGAGAAAAGCTACAGCAGGACAAAATATAAAGACACATCATTCAGCATTAAAGAAGAACGCTCAACCGACTCAGCCTCCTCCAAAGGTCAAGAAGAGGCCTGACAGCATTGAAAACCATTTATTTTACATTTATAGTAGCAATAACTTTCTTATATGATATTTGTAAAGTTGGTGAGCACAGTTAATGTATCAAATGACTCAGCAGTCAGATATTTTGTAAAACCTATTGTATATATTCCCCCTCACATACACTTCCAAGGGGTTGGTGTGTTATTGGTTTCTGTTGTTTCTCTTATGAAGGACTAAGAACTCGGCTGTCACTTTCAGAAGGATGTTATAAATAAAAGCTTGGAGTTTACAGGAACTGAGTCTTACTGGTGCATGTTGTGAATGGAACCATCGAATGCTACAGGATTCTAGTGCTATGGCTTGATATAATAAGTGTTTCTCTATCTCTGTTAATTTTTCCGTTATTTGTTTTTACTCATCCCTCTCACATGTTGTTCTAAATCTAGGAAAGAAAGAAAAAGAATACCTCAGGATTTGTCCATGGAGACACCCTGATCTCAATCTATCTTCACTATAAATGTTTTTCATATATTTTAGCTGTTTAAATTGGAATTCTTAACTGCTCCAATAAGCTCTGAATATCTCGCAGTCACTATTTGGTAATTCATCATGCTATTAAGTAGAAATTGTTGTTCAAGTTGATATCACACTGTTGGTAACTCCATATCTCATTGTTTCACTCACTAAATCAGAAATTATATTAACAATAGCCATCTAGCCTTGCAGCAAAACTTTCTCCATCACAGGCACCAGAACTATTCCACTTTTCCAACTCCATATGCCCAATGGACTAGCATCTTCTGCACTTTCACGCGCTTCTTATAACAAAATTTCACCAACCAAAGTCTTAAACAGGAAACTGAACTTTAAACTAGCCTCAAAACCTCACAAAGGATATCTAAAACTTAAAGAGAGAGCCCTCTCTGATTATAGATAGGCTAGGATCTATAATTCAAAGATTGGTTAGTGGTTACCCCGGCCGTATTCCCTTGGGAGTCATAGGGAACAACCTGGGTGTTAACACACATCTGAGGGTATTTGGATGTGATGCATATGTACATGTTCCAAGGAGAAACGAACCAAGCTGGATAGTAAATCTGAAAAGTGCATCTTCATTGGGTATAAGGATGGTTTAAAGGGTTATATAAGCTTTGGAACCCAGTCACACGGAAGGTTGTGTACAGTCGAGATGTGGTGTTCAGAGAGGTGAAAGATGTTATTAAACAGGAAGTCCAACCAAAGGAACCTGTGAAGATAGAGTTTGAACTAAAGGAGGAAGAATCAGACTCTGTAGCAGAGGAGGAATCAGAAGATGAAGAGCCACAAACTCCGGCTATGAGAAAATCAACTCGAGAAAGAAGGCAGCCAGAAAGGTATAGTCCATCTGCTTTCTATTCAAACTTTGCTTTGTCCGTTACTGACTGATGATGATCCCAGAACTGTGAAGGAACAGTGGATTCAGAGGATGGAAAACTCTGGAAAGAGGCCATGGTTGATGAAATGGCATCTTTGCACAAAAATGAGGCTTGGGATCTGGTGGAGTTGCCGGCTGGAAGGAAACCCATTGGCAGCAAATGGGTGTTCAAGAAGAAGACAAATGCAGAAGGGAAGGTGGAGAAATACAAAGCTCGGTTGGTAGCAAAAGGTTATTCCCAGGTGCCGAGAATTGATTTTGGTGATATTTTTTCTCCTGTTGCCAAGGTAACTTCTATTAGATTACTTTTATCTGTTGCTGCTGCTTTTGATTTTGAGGTAGAACAGATGGATGTGAAGACAACATTTGTTCACGGGGATTTGGAAGAGGAAATCTACATGAAGCAACCTGAAGGCTTTGCGGTGAAGGGTAAGAAAGAACTGGTATGCAAGTTAAAGAGTCTCTGTATGGGTTAAAACAGTCACCAAGGATGTGGTATCAGAAATTTGATACATTTATACGGGGACTTGGCTTCACCAGAAGCAAAGCAGATCATTGTGTGTATTTTAAATTAATTGATGGCCGTGTTATTTATCTGGTCTTGTATGTGGATGATATGTTGTTGGTTGGAAATGACAAAGAAATTATCCAGGATTTGAAGACCCAATTGTCCTCCAAATTCGACATGAAAGATCTCGGTGCTGCAAACTATATTTTGGGCATGGAAATTAAAAGAGATCGGGCAAAGAGGAAGCTCTGGTTAAACCATAGGAAGTATGTCGAGACAATACTATAGAGGTTTAATATGTTGGATAGTAAACCGGTGAAGGTTCCTATTCTTGTAGGTGTGAAGTTATCTGCTAAACAGTGTCCCAAGACACAAGAAGAGGAAAAGGACATGTCCCATATTCCATATGCAAGTGCAGTCAGTAGCTTGATGTATGCAATGGTCTATACTAGACCAAACATTGCACATGCAATGGGAGTATTGAGCGGGTTTATGTCAGAACCAGGGAAGGAGCACTGGACAGCAGTGAAGCGGATTTTCAGGTGTTTGCATGGCATTAGTGATTATGGCTTGTGCTACCAAGGAAGATCAGGATTGGACAGAATGTTGGATATTCATGGCTTTCATGACATTGTTTCTTGCAATTCCTTTCCAGCCAACAGTGTAGTTTCTGGGGACAACGCAGAGAATTAGAGGAGCATTAATTTCCAACTTCGAGATTATTGTTTTATCACCTGGGTCTTTCAATATTTCCCTTGAGGTAAGCTTAGGTGCATTTCTCCATATTATTATACTTGTTCCATTTCATTAATAAAATGGCGCAGCTAGTTCTCACTTCTGAAGTTTTAATAAGCATTTGCTGATTGTTTTTATTTCTTGTGTCACAAATCAATTTTGTTTTGCATATCATTGTTTACTTAATTTTATAAAATTATAAGGAAGAAGACTCAAGTTCATATTAAACACTTCAAAGTTGAGTCAGCTATAGGTTGACATCAATGCCAAAGGTGGAGCATGTTGGTATTGTAGTGTTGGCATTGATGTCAACAAGCTATTGGTAGCCCTCATGATCCTGATGTTTTGTGGTCAAAATGAAAAGATACAAAAGTATGCAAATGTTCCAAAATTCATGCAGTTGTGTGAGAAAGTTATGTTGCAGATGGATGCAAGCTAAGTTGCAAATCTAGTGGATGAAAGGATGCTTGTATGAGGTAACATAGTTGATAAGTAGGAAAAGACCATTATAAATCACCCAAGAGAACTTATTATTTGTGTTATGATGTAGTTCTTGAGAAAAGAGTGTGTGTTATAGCATATATGTAGTTTTTGTGAAATTGTTTGTGCACTCCATTTAATTTCATGGGCATTTTCTATGGTTTTTGCACAAGTTATCTTCTCAATAGGGTCGAGGAAAGTTTCTTTTAATCTAGAGGATTGTTAAATTTGAAAATATACCTCATTCAATGAAGATTAACGAGGATCAAGTCATGGAGGAGAAATGTTCAAAATACTGAATCAATTATATTATATGAACAGAGATGTTGAGTGCTCCATTACTCATAATGAATTATTGTTTTAATCACTCTAGAAAATTATTTATAGGAGAATTCTTTGAGGATTTAAGGTTGGGAGGATGTATTGTGAGTGTGAGGAAATGAGAGTGTAATGTTCCAAATTATAAATTTGCAGAAAATTGCTTCAGAAATTAATGTCGCAAATTTCATAATAAAATTTGACAAATTAATCCACAAAATCAACAACAAACTATAAATATATAAATTGCAATCTCATAATATGAAATAAACACATGCAAGAAATCCTAGCTTTATTTATCAAATATAATAGTATATTTGCATGCTAACTCAATAGTTGAGACAATAGCTCATAAGACCTCCAAATATTATGCTACAAATTGATGTCGAGCCCCCACAATCACTACAACTGAAGAGTACAACCTTTGAATCCTAAATGGATCCACAAAAAGGAAATATGATTACTTTACCATTATCACTGAATATCCCAAGGGTTTTCATCCTAGGGCTACTACTGAAGTAAAGAACCACGTTCTCAATACCTGACCATAAAGACAATACACAAATCCAAGATGTCTCCAAATGACCTCCTCCTCCTCTTTTATAAATATGATGGATAGATCTCCAAGCCTCTAAAAGCATCTTGTTTTATTATTTTATTATTATTCTAGAAGCTCCTTCATTGACTTTATCTTAAGTGAATTTTTAATGAACGTGGTATGGGATCAACAGACTCCGTAACCCAGTGTGTAGTTGTCATCTCAATCTGGACAGTCTTTTGTTTATGGTTCACCCCAGCAACCTGTTCAGCCTACTACTCAAACTGCTACACCTGGGGTAGCTCAACAGTCTAGGCCTAGTTCGCCACGAACTTCGTCCAAACGTCTACTACAACTACAGCGACTTCTGTTCAATCCACTCCACCCATTTTTGGAGTATCAGCGGCTCCAGTTTCTACTGCTTCTATATCAACTCCTCAGGCCTCTCTACCCCAATCTGGACCTACAATCCAAACTCCGGTTTCCATGCTTGTAGGACAACCTGGGCCTATTATGGTTGTTACAAGTCAACCACAATTTACTTATCAACCGTACCAGGGGCGGTACCAATACGGGCCCACTGTGCAGAACCCGTCTTATCAGTATCAACCGTACCCTGGGTATACATATCAACAACCTCAACAACCCCAGTATGGTCCAGTTAATCCTAGTTTTCCAGGAGGATATAATATCCCAAATGCAAATCCGATACCAAGCTATCCTGGATATCCTCCTCCTGGGGCTGGTCTTATGACCCCAAGTTTTCGAGATCCAAACCGTTAGTTTAAGTTTATAGCAACTTTGGATTTGCCTGACTTGTCGCGCCTTACAAATGATCCCATCAATTATCTTCTATTTTGGCTGCCAATGCCGAATAGGTTTCCCAGTGATATACCAAAGTTTGAGGGGAAGCCAGGAGAAGATCCGTCTAATCATGTGATGACTTACCATCTCTGGTGTGCATCGAATTCCATTATAGATGATTCGATTCGTCTTCATCTTTTTCAATGAACTTTGATTGGCCTTGCAGCCAAGTGGTACATTGAGTTTCCACGAGGCTCTTTTTATAATTTTAGTCAGTTAGCCACTTCCTTCCTTACTCATTTTCAGCTGCCAGTCTGATATGACAATGGCACGGAATTATTAACTCCGTTAAAGCAGTCGACGTCCACTTATATTTCAGATCATATTCATGAATGGCGACATCGACGTCATTTAGTGAAAGTTTTTATCCCAGACCAAATTTTGGCAGAATGGTTTGTGAAATCATTATTACCCAAAATAACTGAAGATGTAGCTAAGGTAGGGGTAGTTACAAAAGAGCAAGTAATTGCTCAAGCTCAATACCTTGACTTAGTTTATAAGCAGTCAGGTACATTGCATGATAAAATCCCCGACCTTCTGAAACAAAATCAAATAGCTGCACCTCCCTCGAGGTCTCATGCCACTGACGGTATGATTGGTACTGCTACTACCAAAAGTAAGAAGAAATCATCCAAGAATTCTTCTCCTATAATAACTTTACCAGATTCCCCTAAGGGAGAGTCTTCACCTGAAATTTCTACTAATGTTCATGTCGTAGAACCATCCATGACCAAATCAAAATCTAACGGCAAGAAGAAAGGTAAGAAGAAGAATAAGTAGAACTCAAAGGAGAAATCCGATAAACCTGAATCTACTGACGAGAAACGAAAACCTCAATATCCTTGTCTCATCTGCGATGAGGAGCACTTTACAAGGGATTGTCCGCATCGTGCCGAGGTTGCGAAAATCATGAAAGGTTCGCAAGCACCCGCTATTTTGAAGGATCCTTTTCCAAATCAAGACAGTAAAATGATAGGTTCCTCCTCTAGTGCCTCGGAAGAGCCCATAATGATGATGTCACATGTAAGGATTGCGACACGATCGCAAGATTACGGGAGTAAAAGTCCTCTTGGTGGAAAGGAAGCCAAATCTTCTAATTCAAATCCATCAACCTCAGCTCCGTCTGGTTCCGATCCACTATAGATCGAGAAACCAAATCCCGACTTAGTAATCAAACCGCCCGCTAAGCGTATACTTCGAAAGTCAGCTTTCAATCCACATGCAAGAGCTGCTCAGAACTATAGCATTGTTGAATATTTAGCTGTTTCACCTTTAGCAATGTCGGCTTTGGAAGTGTTGCAATCTTGTCCAGCACAGGTAAAATTCTACTGTCGGCTATAAGAGTTATTGATCTTCAGGACTCAAAGCTCATAGTCTTCGATTTAGAAAATAGTACACCTCGTCTTCCTCATCAAATGGCTTTACAGATTCCAGTGTTAGGAAAAAACAAACCTTCTTTTAGGACTGTGATTGATGAGGGAGCTTCTACGTGTATTATGTCGATACAGTGTTGGAAAACCCTTAGCTCTCCTACACTTAATCAATCCCCGACAATTCTGAAGGCCTTTGATGGCCGAGGGTTTCATCCTTATGGCATTCTACAGGACTTACCTATAGGAGTTGAAGGAAAAACTGTTAATCTAGATGTGGAGGTGGTTGATGCCCCTCTAGATTACAACCTTCTTTTGGGTCATAGCTGGTCTTACGCCATGACTGTTGTTGTTTCATCGGTCTTTCGGCTTATTAAGTTCCCACATAATGGAAATATTGTAATGATAGATCAGTTAACTTATTTCACATCCGACCCATCCTCTACTGAGAGTATTCAACGTGTTGGAAAAACCATTATCCCTTATAAGGATGTTGGAGTAGGATTAGTTAAAGATTCAAGTTTACTCGGAACTTTTTCATCTCCTCCTCCCAACGTACAGTCTCCTTTCGCAACCATTCATATTATTTCGTCAGAATCCATTGTTCTTGACAATCCCTGGATCGTTCCATTCGATTCCGAGGTGGACTCTCTCAGCAATGCCATGCCTTTGAGTCCCTTTGAAGTTGCTTATCAGCCAGTACAGTCATTTTCTGACTCAAATTCAACCAACCCTAATCTAGTGAATGAGATCAATGGGAAATCACTTCCAATTTCAACCTCAGAGTCAGCAACCTTTTCAGAAACCATTCACACTGATGAACAAATTCAGGAACTGTTGTCTGTTGATGCATTACCATGGGAAGATCTTCATCATCAGTCTTCGTTTTTTCCCGAGATTGATCATTTTAAAAATGATTTTTCATCCATTTTTACCACTGAATATGTCAAAGAACCGCAAAATCCATTGAAACATCCTGATTCTGAACAAAATTTAGCCAATATTTCTCGCACGGTTCTTATCGACATTTCAGTCAAAACTGGGATTGTTGAAAACATTCACATAGGTGCTTCTTGTACAGACACTGAAGTCAACACATATAAAGCCCTATTTCAAGAATTTCATGATGTGTTTGCCTGGTCCTATGAGGAAATGCCAGGAATTGATCCTTTAATTGTTGTTCATGAGATCAAAACCTACCCAAATGCTAAACCCATCTGGCAGCGGTTGCATCAAATACATCCACGAAAAGCTGCTGCCATCAAAACCAAAGTTGAGAAATTACTTAAAGCAGGTTTCATTTATCCAATTCCTTTAACTGATTGGGTATCAAATATTGTTCCAGTTAATAAAAACAAGGGACAATAAGAATATGCATCGACTATAGGGGTATTAATCGTGCTTGTCCCAAGGACAATTATCCCACGCCCTATATCGATCAAATTATCAATGATTGTGCCGACAGTGAAATTTTCTCCTTTATGGATGGGTTTTCCGGTTACAATCAAATTAAAATTCTACCTGCAGATCAACCAAAAGTGACATTCATCTATCCATGGGGGACATTTGCTTATTGCAAGTTACCTTTTGGACTGAAGAATGCCAGAGCAACTTTTCAAAGGGCCATGTCTTATGCATGTCATGACATCAAGCACATTATGCAGCCCTATCATGATTATTTACCAGCTCATTCATTACGAAGAGCTGACCATCTCACTCACTTACGAGCCATTTTCATGAGATGTAGGCATTATTGGATTAGGCTGAATCCGCACAAGTGTGTTTTTTGTATCGAAACAGGTCGGTTACTAGGATTTTTGTATCAAAATTTGGCATTCACGTCGATCCTTCAAAGGTCGAAGCCATCATAAAGTTACCACCTCCTTCAACTCTTCACCTACTCCAGAGTTTGCAAGGGAAAGAAAACTTTTTACATCGTTTCATTCCTAACTACGCCGAGATTACAAAAGGTTCCACCCGGTTATTGAAACAAAACACCCCATTCTTTTGGGACGAGATAGCTGACAAATCTTTTGATGCTCTAAAACATGCATTGACCCATGTGCCATTATTGCATCCTCCCAACTACAACCAGGATTACTTCTTGTACCTCGCCGCTTCCCATTCCACTATTGGGATGGTTTTAGTTCAACAAGATGAATTCGAAAGTGAACATGTGATAAATTATCTTAGTCGGACCCTAACTCCCACTAAGTTAAAATATTCACATATGGAGAAACTGGCCTTAGCTACAATCCAAGTTGTTCAGCACTTCTGTCACTGCATTTTGTTACGCAAAACGATTGTCATTTTTTACTGTAACCCTATGAAATACATTTTGACTAAACAATTGCTGGGGGGCAATTATTCCAAATGGATTGTTATCCTGTAGGAATTTGAGAAAGCCAAGTCAAAGAAGTCTTTGGTTTTTGTGGAATTAATGTGTGACTTCCCTCGTGCCGATACCAAACATGTGGCGGAAGAATCCATTGTGGATGAATCCTTGTTCCTTATCAGCACCGTTGATCCATGGTATGGAGATATCATTGTCTATCTCCAAAACCAATCTTTTCGGCCCGATCCTTCATGATCTCAACACCAGAAAATACGATTCCAATCCCAACCTTACACTATTATTGGAGATACACTTTATCGTCATGGGGTGGATTCTATTTTCCATCATTGTCGTACTCATGATGAGGCTGAGACGGTTCTTAATGATTGCCAGTCTGAAGCGTGTGGCAGTCATATGTCTAGGTATGCCACAGCCCAAAAAAATTTGCGCGCTGGATATTTTTGGTCGTCCTTATTCAAAGATTGTATTACTGCCGTCCAAAAATGCCACAACTGCCAAATTTTTTATCATAAGATGCGCACTTCTCCTGCTCCTCTCCACCCTATCATTGCCATTGGTCCATTCGCAAAATGGGGTATTGATTTTATTACATGTAACCCTCACTCAGCCGGGGGGCATGCGTATATCACCCTTGAGGTAGATTATTTTACCAAGTGGGCCAAGGCGATGCCTACATTTTCGGGAGACAGCAAAACTGCTACGATTTTCATTTTCAATCATATAATTGCTAGGTTTGGTGTTCCCCAAGCAATTATTACTGACCATGGGAGTCATTTTTGAAACATCATGATGACCGAACTTACAGATCATCTTGGCCTGCGTCACGATAGTTCCACTCCATATTACCCACATGCAAATGGTCTAGTTGAAGCAGTCAACAAAGTTCTAGTCACCATGATCCGACGAATCATTGGGATTCATTGGTTGAATTGGCACAACATGATATTTTCACCGCTTTGGGCGTACCAAACCTCAGTCAAAACATCAACAGGTTTTACTCCCTTTCAACTAGTTTACAGTTTAGAGGCAGTATTGCCCATTGAATGCGAAATCCCGTCATTACAAATTGTCATGCAATTATTACCAGCCATTTCCGAAGAGGAAAAAAAATTATTATACTTAGCTCAATTAGATGAGAATCGATGCAATGCTACATTAGCTGTCGAAACTCATGCCAAACGGATCAAAGCTCTGTATGATTGGAATGTTACAGCCCGCAATTTTTCGGAAGGCGACCTAGTTTTACTTTACGATCAAGCAAATGATAAGCTAGGGGCTGGAAAATTTGTACCTATGTGGCATGGTCCGTATATTGTCACCCGGAAGTTGGCAAAAGGGGCTTATGAGCTAGAAGATTTTGACGGTGTCTCTTTAGGTAAACCTAGGAATGGGCTTTATCTAAAGCGATATTATGCTTAAACGGATAGCATGGATATTTCATTAGATTAGTTTTTTCTAAGTTGGTGTGTTTGTAGATTAAAGATGTGTGCTTTACTTTAGAGAGTGCCTTTTATTATTAGTCCTGCTTATCTTGATTTGACTCTTGATATTGCAGATGTCCTCTCCAAACATACATCGGTTTTGCTGATGGCGCTTGTCGTAGTACATGGAACATCTCTTCCGCAGCCTGGGTTATCTATTCACCCTCTGACGAGTTAGTATCTATGCACGGGGTAGGCCTCAGTCAAACAACGAACAACATTGCAGAATACAGTGAAATGATTTAATTATTATCTGAATCCATCTCATTTGGAATTCGAAGTTTCATTGTTAATTTAGATTCGGAACTCGTTGTATTACAGCTTAATCGATTTTATGCCATTAGAAATCCAGTATTATTACGATTATTTTTTAGAGTCTGTCTTTTGGAACGAGAATTTGATTACATAGAATACCAACACATTCCAAGATATTTAAATACATTAGCAGATGCAATTGCTTCTCGAATGTTAAATAAACATTTGCATTAAATCAAACAGTAAATTTAAAAACATCTCATAAACATGTTTTGCAAGATAACCATAGTAATAGAATACATAACATAAGAGTGTGTCAAAATATACATCGTCCTCGATCATAGGTTGAAAAAACACCTTATGATCGGCAAAAATAATAATATCAAAAGTCATATCAAAATGGATCTACAAAGCAATCATCCTATCACTGGTGATGATCCCGGTAAGACACCACTGCTCGAGCCACCCTACAAAGGAACCTCCTAAAAGGTCCTGGGACCCCAATCACGTACCGCTGAAGCTGAAGAGGAATGTCATCTATGTTGGTCTCCGGAATATCTATGGTCAAGCACTCTAGATGGCTCTCCAACTCAGCCAAGGTCTCTACTGTCTGGTCCTGTGGGGCTGGTGCTGTGGCAGCTGGTTGTCTCCGATCATAGGGGTGGAGAGCAGCTGGTCATCGTGGACCCACATCTGCATTTAAAACTTTTACTATTAGTTTTGGGACGATTGTTAAAAATAAAAAAACATACATATAAAATTAAAATGTTGGAAAGCAATTTTTACCCGTCTCATCCCATTGCTCTCCTCATGGAAGAGTCATGTCGAGATCGCCATGATAATCCATCCCAACATATGGAAAATCCTGAATAATAAAAAGTTGGTTCTCTAACCAACGGAAATACTCTGGAGTGAATCGAACAACCTCAGTACCCTCCTCTGGATGGCAGGCCATAACTGCAACCCATCGCATAACCCGAGGATCTCGGGGAAGTCCAGCCTCAACAGTGAGTTGCTGTGGAACCAGCATTGGTACCCTCTCTAAGGTAAATCTGACAACTAAATAACCACAAAAAAAGTTCTTTAGCTTCCCGTTCTTCGCCCTAGTCAATTGGCCCTTCACATTGGCCAACACAGCATCGCACCAGTTGAAAATGGTGCCTCGGAAGCAGTCCACTGCCATGTTCATCTGGGAGCTTGTAGCCAGATGCAATGTTGTGCTCCCGCAGAGTCTGGTAACACTAAAAGAAATCACCTTCAGTTCAGGGTAGGAGATGGTTTTCACATTTATCCGTTTTTCCAGATCCTGGTTATTATAGAACTTTAGTCGGAGACTAGCAACAGATTGGCCACCTGGCCTAGATCCGAACAGACATAATTGCTCGCCTCTCTTGGGCAATCCAGTGAAAAAGTATATGTCATCCGGCTCGATTTCGAGCCGGTTGCCGCCAATAATGAAGCACTGATCTTGAATGCTCCATCTATTCACTAGCCATTGTAAATAGTCTACCTGTGCCCTCATGCCAGGTATGGTCCAAAACTTGAAAAGCCTGCATGCTCTCAATGCCTGTAATGACAGCGGATGGAGTAATGCAGCCTGATCCATGTCCTCATGCTCTCTTTCCCACCAAACAAGCATATTGTGTACCTACATTGCAAAATAGGTGGATTAGAATTTTCATTCCAAAATTCTATGGGTCAAAAATGGAAAAACTAGGGTTCAAAATCCGCATTCCGCGGGGTTCGCACCCATCCCTTTAGAGATAGTGCGTAGGTGTGCACTTCTCCTTAAGGCGAGGTGCGGCACCCCGAATTTTCTATGTGCACAGAAAAGTCGGGGTGCGTAGGGGCCACATGGCACCCCTGCACAACCATCGCGGGCGATTGTTTGCCCTCATTTTCCTCCAAAAATCGAAATCTAAACCCTAAAACGAAATTTCAAACAGATGAAATGCAAGTCAAGGACATTGTGGATTACCTAGAGAAGATGGTTCTTGATTCCGACGGTCGGATTTCGCGCAATCTCCACGGGAATTTTTTTACCAAAAGCTCTTACTTTTTACTCCAAAGGTAAACAGCAAAAATGAACTTGTAAAAGCCCTTTTTATAAGATTTTTTGAATAAATAAATTAAAATTTATTTATTTTTTACTTTGAAAAGGCCATTTTTGGTGCATTTTTATTATTTTTAGACAGATATGAGTAATGTTTGTAGTTTTTGTGCAAAATATTGGGGATTCATGTGAAATTGATCATTTTTAACCAAAAACACATAGGAGTCCTCTTTAAGCTCTTTTCTGACTCGTAAAAAATGAAAAGATTGATGAGTGTTTCTTTTTAGACTCATTAAAACGGAATTAAAAAGACGGTCCTTTATAGCTCTTTTCCAACCGTATAAACATGAAAATATTGCCGAACTTTTGTTGTTTCAAGTTCGATATTGGTAATAAAATGACGTGTTTTCTATCGATTTTTTACTTTTTCAGATTGAAGGCACTAATCATGAAAAGTACTCCTTGGTCGTAATGATCAAGCGGTTCTCTCAAGTATAATTTTGTACCTTTTGCAGGCTTGGGAGACACAAATTTACGAAAAAGGACAACCATGGAGTTTTCTTAATTTTTCCTTCTGACTCCCTAAAATTGAAAAACACTGAGTTTCTCCTATACTGGACTCATTAAAATTTCACAATAAAGGACCTATTCAATTACAAACAGAAACGGACCACTCCTTCTTAGGTTTGAATCTATAACCAAGCAAATGTTATCCTCCTCAAGCTTGTCAAAAATAAAGAGGTACTTGCCAGAAATGGTGGGGGAAAAAGAGAAAAATAAAACTGTTTGTTGTACTCTTTGTTTGAAAAAACTTTCCATCACTCTTGAACACGACACTTTTATCCACTTGGGTTGGGAAATCCATTACCTAATAGTTAATCAAGCCATTTTGAAAGTCTTCAGCCGGTTTCTGGGTATTAACTTTGGGTCAACTGTCACCAAGCCATCTTTTGTGTTGTTGCGTGTTCAAGAGGTCTATGCAAATAAACCATTCACCTACAAGATATTTTTCATCCATCATTGACCATCCCTGAGTTAGTTCTTGCTAAATATATTTCTTCAAACTTGACCTATGATTTCGTGTGATGGGCTTGCCTATGACGGATCGCTTTGTATCGACTCCAACTCATCATCTAGAAAGATGATCTAGAAATCGTCAGTACCTTGGAATCTGCATGCCTCAATGGCAGGTTTCTCGCCTTTGACGACAGGTTGCATCATTGACCTTCGATCAACGGATTCCGTGACATGTTCGACATCGACTCATTCATTCACATTTCATGGATTGTACTGAGAACTTTGAGGGCCATTGACATTACTGGTGGTTCCTCTCACACTTGTTAACAATTTACATCATTGACTGGTAATCAAGTGGTTTATCCCATGTTCGACTTCGACACATTCATTCACATGGGTAGAATCGTACTAGTTCGGGAAGTAAAAATGAAGACCCTAGATCTAGTTTCCACCATCCAGGCTGCGAGGAATTTTGTTATCATTATATAGTGGACTGTTCATAAACAGATGGCTGCATCCATACTGTGTCCATGTGTTCCTACTTGTGATGTAATACAAAATCATTCCTGTATTAGAACAGTTTTAGATAGTTCTTAGTCAGTTTTGATCTGAGTATGGGAATGCCTACCTCAGCGATGATATTTTCACATATATATATTTTGCGTTGAATGTTTTTATAGGTTTGACCAGGGTATCCATAGGAAGATCCTTGAAATGATAAAGTCCTTCACTCTTCTTAGATGATCAAAAACCATCCTCATCTACTATCGACTTCGCACTTTAGGGGGCAATCTGTTACACAAAAAATTGTCACCATGACTTTCTACAGTTTGTATGAGTCCATCAACCCTCATACATACCTCCTTTTCAAGTCTTAAACCTCATCTCTTCATGTCAAACCTTGAAAATGGGAGAAAGACCTTAAAAATATCTCAAATCTTGGTTTCGTACTTTCTCCTAACATTGCCTGCGGTGCCGCACCTAATGGTCATGTTTCCTGCGAACCTGCCGCTCTGTATATTGAGTAATGAGTGCGAACCCCTGTAAAATTTAAAAAGGCGTGAGTTCATTCTTAAAAACTCATCTTGGGTCACTTCTAGACACTTCTAGAAGGAATATTGCGTTAGCAACTCTGCTCCACCTTGGTACATCCATTCCATAACTAAGGGAGCTAACTCCATGATATGAGGTGCTTATCCCATTGAAGGAGGAACTTATCCCTTCAATGGTGGACCTGCAACTTCC